>JAVSBT010151870.1:0-13461 GCA_033118115.1 Pharyngocirrus eroticus | reverse complement strand
CCCCCCCCCCCCCCCCCCCCCCCCCCCCCCCCCCCCCCCCCCCCCCCCCCCCCAGGCCCCCAAAAACTTCATGAATAAACATATTTACATTTATTTACGCCCCAGTTTTACTATCTCCTTCATTGAATCTTTTTCTGACAATGTCTAACCACATGGTCCATGATTTGTTTTCCCTAGTTTTACAATCTATGTGCATAATTTCAGGTAAATCGTCGAAATCGTCTTTATCCTGGAAAATATGTTTCACAAACTCATTGCCATCAGGATCTTTGGAGAAAAATGATAAGCCAGTGCTTTCTTGAATTTCTTTATAAGTGATTAAGTATGGTTTTAATCGCTCATGGTAGGGTGCATCTTCGTTATGAGTTAACTCTTCCATATTATTAGGGATTCTAAAACAATAAATATTGTAAGACTTGTTTCCAAGTTCTTCAATAAGTATCTTAAAAAAGGCTGTAGGTACGGGAATTCTTGTTCGCATTTCATCAAGAAATTTGTAACGTTTGATCATTACTGCATCATCTTCGTCCGGTACTTTGCACGGACTCAACACGTGCTTTTTGGAAAGTATTGGACCGCTGATGATGCATACGTTGTGTCCGCAATCATTTGGCCGTTGTGGGTTTTGAACAAAGAGACGAATATAATGTTCGAGGGTTCGCATTATTCCCCCATTTATACCCTTACGTTGTGGGCAAACATTTAGCATATGGTATGTTTTCCTCCATAAGTCTTCTTTATCATCACTATAATATCCTTTGTAATTACCGGCTGCTGCCATGTGTCCCTTTGAAAAATCTGTCATGTTGTATTCCCATCCCTGTGCAGTAATTTTCAAGTCTTTAAATTTAAGAATTTCATCATCATTACATTCCCATTTCTTTACTCGCCCATAGAGAACCTCAACAGTGTATTCTGGCACCAATTTGCTTTTATTATAGCTAACATAATAAGGAAATGTTCCATCAATGTTATTCATATTGTTCACAACACATTCCTTCGTTGAACCAGCGTATTGAAAACCTAAATCCCCTTCGATTTTTGTGATAAAATCCTTATATTGTGGCGTAAGTGCTTGAACTTTAGGAATTGGTAAACATATTTCTGGAAATGGTATCACAGAGCTTGACAAGTTCAATTTTTTTAGGTATTTGAAGCAGAACAAATTGTCTCGTAATCCAACGTATCCGACAGCTAGAGTTGATGCAAATAGGAATATTTTTCTTCTTTTTGTAAACATTTTGCTTGTGGGTACAGTCTCCCTATCTTTAGAAAGTTGCTTTTTTTTTAATATAATTTTTTTCGTACTTTACGCCCCTATCTTGTCACGTATTTGTGTGGAAACGTTCCTTGTTTATGACGTAATTCATGAATGTTGGATCTTTTGTGTCGAATGAATTGGCCTTAAAGTATTTCGGTCTTCATTTTTAAAAGGAACATCATCAATTTGGTAGGTAATTAAAACATTTTTAAAGGGCGTCAGCTAAAATGACACTGCGTATTGCTGAACAAATCGTGTACAAAGTGTTTCTTCATTTTCATAATTATACTTTTCTAATGTTTTTATAACAAGCATTATTGCAATCTTACTCAATGTTTTCCCTTGTCTTTTTTATTTTCCTAGAATATCTGTTCAAATATATTCCTTTGGCTATCAACATTCTTCCAATATTCACCAGAGTGTTCTTAGATAATTCTGCCAGTTTATATTTTATAAGGCTGAAATGACAAAATGCAACATTCTTTCAAAATAAGCAAATACATCATTATAAAAAATAGAGATCTATCAACCTTATGATCTTTTTTTTCAGTTGTAGACTTACAATTGTTTTGTTTCTACAACCAACAAGGTTCGATTTAGGATCATATTAGTACTAAACCGTCTTTTCAAATATAAAGTTATAAGCAGATATAAGGATATTAGAGAAGTAATTGAATTTAATAATTTCTTAATGTTACCCTACACGCCATTTACTTGTCCACAACATCAAGTGGAGGTAAGGAATGATACTTTTTGCAAAAGGTGACAGTTTTTAAACTATGCCTGCTGATGCAATCATTGCAAAATGAAACTGCAAAATTCTATGGACTCATGATAATTGTTCAAATGTTACATAACTGTATTCACATAAGTAAAATGTAGTTTCTACATGGAGTTTGAATACAATTAAGATCTATGACATTTTCTATTAACATGCACTTACAAAGAGCTGTTATAACTAGGTATTTCATTTTTCTGACCACAGTCAGAAAACATGGATGATAGCTTTGATGTGTCAGTCTAAACTTCACAAGCAAAAATCCAAATTTGTATCCCTCTGAATGGCTTCGAGTGAGTCTGTTCACATTGTTAGTAAAGTCACAAAATTCGAAAGCTGATAAACATGGGATATGCTAAAAGTTGATCTTTCTTACCTTTTGGCCAAAAGATAGGAGGTAACAAAAGTGTGGAGGGTAAATGTTTTATGAAAATATGGACTTTCAGTTCAAGCAATAAAAAAATGACATTTATTTTGTTGACTAAATCGTATGAATTGAATTGAAAATAAACATGTACAATAGCTCAATAAGAACAAAATTGACACAGCTTTCAAATTTTAAAAGTGTTTTAACTTCAGGGGTCAGTTTTAATTACGAACTTAAGTCGGTCTTAAGCTCAAAAACTTGTTAGCCTGTGATTTTTTGCCTATGTGCGTTTTAATTACTGTCTCAACTTTTGCGTAACTTTAAGACGGATGGTTTTTTGCTCAAAGTCTGAGCAAGCTATATAGGTGTCTCAAGGCTAAGATTTTTTGCTCAGGATTTTGACGTCACTTTTGTGAACTGAAAACGAGGGTCGATTCAAGCTTTGTTTGTCCTCTTAGTATATTATTTACAGCATGTTATGAGTGCAAACTTCGGCAAATGTTTCAAAAAATAGTATTCTACAAACAGCAATAAGTTTAAGTGATGGAAAACATGTAGTTTATCAGTTAGGCCGTTTGCGCTCGTCTGTTTACGATTGCGTAATAGCCCATGTGCATTTCACATTAGTAATCTGTCACTAGATCTAAATAAAAAAACAACGATTGTAAATTGTATTGTATTTTATTGGAATATAAAACAGTGATGATCTTACAGGTTTTGTTTACATAAATTATAGTTATATGATTATAATTATTATATGTATGTATATCATCTATATAATATATAGATATTTCATGTAATAAAGGCCATAGGCCCATTGTACATAACATAATTATATCAGTTACATTTTTTGTGATATCAGAAGCAAAAACAATACAACCTTACAATACAATTTAAACTAGATTTGCCTCTCTTTTTTAGAAGCCATAAAAGTGTACTTGGCAAGATTTTTTTTGTATTTTTTTTTTCCCGTTAGAAATGAGTAAATTTACAATATTTTCCTTTTTTGTAATTTCTAAAATATAAATGAATGGCTTGAAAGTCGCAACCTTCCCATTGCAATCCTATGTTCTTTAATCCTTACACATTCAAGGTAATAACTTGGTGAAATAAAGCTTTTATCTTGGTACCATCCATTCCACCAGACCTGTTCTTTTTCATTTGTAAAAGGGCTTTATTTATTTTCTCAATTTTAATCTCTTTTTCTAAGTCATCAACTTCTTTATGCTTAATAAAAGTATTAATTCTGTGTTCTGCTTGTGCTTCAAATTTAGAATCTGGATCAAAGTTAGAGTCTTTTAAAAGTTTTGTAAAATAATCAAACCATTGTTTACAAGTAACATTGCATTCATTTCTTACCCTCCTTTGTGACTAGCTTTTCTTCCACATTTAAAGCTGGGTCTGTTAAGTTTAACATTTTAGAAGCTTCTTAATTTTTCCAATCCTTTTGTTTTTCTATACAAGTTGTTTTAAATTTTTGCTTTGCCTTTTTATAATTTTGTAAGTCAACTTCATTATTTGATTTACGGAACTTGTTTAACATACGATATTTTTCCCTTTTCATTTCATAACATTTTTTGTCCTACCACCTTTGTTTTACAAATACATTTTTTTTTTTTTTTAGTACATTTCATACATGATAATAGCATTTTGTATTACCTCACTCAGACATTTAACCGCTCCATTTATTTCACCTGTTTCAATACGTTTTGATAGTATTCCTAAAATTTTTATAGACTCATTTCTTGTAGCTTTTTTCTCATCACCCTACATTTACTCTTATCCCATTTGTACCCAGTCGACCGGGTCCCACTTTGGTAGCCAAACTGGGACCCACATGGGCAGTCCAGTTGGGTCCCAACTAACTATACAACGAAACACCTGGAAGTGCAGGGAATGAAAGGGGCAGAATCATGCGGGAGGCAAATGACCCCCGCCCCTTGCCTTAACATGGGGCCCATAGAACTTCTGGCGAGAGGATTGACGGGAGCGGAGTATGTGCTCCCATCTCATTTTATTCCCTGGAAGTGTTAACCTATTACACTGAAGGATTCTAGTCAACTCATTTTTTTTGGTTTCTTTCTATCATATTACATTTCTATTACTGACTTTAGGAGGGAAGGATTACCTTTAAAAGGCATTTTTGATCATGTTCATTCCCTAAAATTCAGTATCAAAGAAAAGAATGAGCACGTATTGTAGAGTGTCGTTATTGTGTACAGACTAAAAATATCAGGAGTGAGGACACTCCCATTAAACTTACTTTTCTTTTTGATATTTTGCTAATTAAATCCCATCACAGGCAAGTCATAAGTACAGGTTAATCTTTCTATTAAGGCCACCAATGAAGGTGGGATTAGAATAATTGTCTCGATAGAGTGGTGTGGTTTGCCACATTGAAACTATATCTGACCAGATTTCTCATGTTAAATTCTCATTGAAATTTTCAAATTATGTTTTGTCATATTTCCATACAAAAAAAATTAAAAAAATGTAATCCAGTTTAAAAATAGTTAATTATTTCTGGTCTTAGTTAGAAGGTGACCTATTAACTATATTAGAGGTACAAGGTCTGAGAAGTGTCCTTTTACTTCTGGTTTGCCCCAGGGCTCTGTATTGGGACCTGTGTTATTGTTTACGTGTTATATAGAATCTCTGGGAGAGTTAATCAGAAGTCATGGATTTGATTATCAAATATATGCTGATGATCAACAATTCTATATTAGGTTCTTTCCTAGAGATATCACTGCCATGGCCACTGCCATCACCAGGATTGAAAATTGTGTTAGGCATGTCAGAACTTGGCTAAGGGATCATATGCTGAAAGGCAATGATGAAAAGACTGACATGATATTAATATCCTCTCGTTACAGAGAAAGACCAGAGTTTGAAGGTCTAAAAGTGAGGCTTTCATCAATCCTAGTCCACACATACGTAACTTGGGTGTTATTTTCGATGATTCCTTCAAGTGGGAGAGGGAAGTCTTAGCAAAAGTGAAGGAATCCTACTACCACATTAGAAGCATAGGCAAAATTAGAAAATATATCACACCAAAAGCAGCTGAAAAAACTGTACATGCTTTTATTTCTTCAAAACTAGACTACTCGAATGCATTATTATATGGCCTGCCAAATCGTCTGTTGAATAAACTGCAGTGTGTGCAGAACGCAGCAGCACGTATTATTACACTCAAGAGAAAAAGAGAGCACATCACACCAGTGCTAAAAGAATTGCATTGGTTACCAGTCAAACAGAGGATTGAATTTAAGATAATCCTTTTAACTTTCAAATGTGTAAATGATTTGGGTCCGAGATACCTATGTGACCTTTTAAAACTTAAAACATCATCACGTGTACACAAACAAGGGTTTTTTAACATACCACGTACAAATCAGATCATGTATGGAAACAGAGGTTTTTATCATTCTGCACCTTATCTTTGGAACTCATTACCTAGTGATATCAGAAACAGTGTTTCCATTGATGTTTTTAAACTTAAGTTAAAGACCTATTTGTATAGGCAGCGTTTTAAATGTTAGTTTCTTTAGTGTTATGGTTTGTAAAGCGCTGGTGAGCAATGCGGTAACAGGCGCTATAGAAATGTTGGACTATTATTCTTATTATAAAACAAACAAACAAACAGCCATGAACTCTCTGCTGTGAATTGTTTCCATTTAAGTTTTCTTTTGTACAGTTATTAAAATAGATTTAAAATATGAATTATGTCATTTATTTGATTAAATTTAAATATACAAAAGTATCAGTTAATGATAAGTTGTAGGCTTAACATTGTGTACTGTCCAATGCATAATATAGATACAAGTAACCATTGAAGACACAGAAGACATACTCTCTTCTTAAATCATATAAAGAGTTGACAGAAATGTTATTCATTAACTCTGCATGCAGAATGCAAATTCATTTTCAATACCCCAACCCCATTAATTAAAAACAAAACAAACCCAAAGCAACAGACTCTCAATTACAATTGAAACTTGGTCAGAATTAAACAAGATGAAATTTTTTATTTAAAAGGCTAAATAAATGTGCCATATGATACAGCCATTAAAACCTATGATCTTCCTATCCTTGAAGGAAAAGACTGTGCCAAAACGTCTTTGACCCCAGCCATCCAGAGCACAGGCTTCACTACCTTTAACCCCCCCCCCCCCCCAGAACTACGACCTTAGGAAAAAAATGACATTTCCCCTCCCAACAATCATTGCCTTTCAATCTGTAATACCATGACTGATTTAATTTATACTCCTTGTTTTAAAACGTCCTTTTCAATAACACTCTCAATTCATTTTTTTTGTACTTTCTAATTCTGTTCATTGTAAACGTCAGCCTAGGGCTGCCATTTAACTGAAATAAAACTTCTTCTAATCTTCTGTATGTTTTCGATGTTAACAATACACAATTTTTATTAAAAACGCAATCAAAGTATACGCATACATCTTTCAAATTGAAAATATTTACAAGTAAGAAAAGGTTCCTATTTACAAATTACAAAATAAACAAGAATTTAGCACTAAATTTGTCATTGATAGCATAACTATTATCATTCATCTTTGAATTCAACCTTATATAGATCATACATTCTAAGTCTACGAATCAATGTAACCACATAACTGAATGCATTGACAATGTTGATGGGTGAGATAGTTGAGTTTAATAGAGTTGATAGACCTGGATTTCTCCATTTTTAAGTCCAACATACAGTGTTGGGTCCTTGAAATGTAAGGATGTTGGTCCCATGTCTAACGGAATGTATTCAATGAAGTGACCTTCACGATCAAGGTGATGAAGGCACTTCTTGCTCTTGTAACAGACTAAAATCTCATCATTTCTGATGACACAAATGCCATAAGGATAAAGATCTTCCTTTTCTTTTGTGAAATCCTTGTATCTATTGACTATATGACCATTATCATTGAATATGATGACTTCATGTTTTCTGCAATCGGATACAATGACTTGGTCTAGACTGTTGACACAGATATACCAAGGACCTCCTAATATTTCACTCTCTGGAGTATTCCTAAAGATGACCCTTATACTGCAATCATCTTCAATGACCTTAATGGACCTTGGATTTCTATAATCACTGTAAACAATTTGACCTTTTGAATTGATGTCTAAAGCACGTGCTAATTGACCAGATGCGACCGTTACAGACTCTATTTCATTATTGTCCATGGAGATCCTTTTGATTCCATACTTTGTTTGATCTATAACCGCTATCTTATTGTGAAATGGTAAAAGTGATACCACTCTATAAGGGTTTGGCCACGCTTGCTTTATTCTATCCCTCAATTCTTGGTTTTCTTTCAAAGTATTCGGATACACAAATGTATCATAATCTTTGTCTGCTGGTGTAGACAACGCTATTAGAATCTTGTCATGTACTGTCATAGCTGATACAAGATATTTTAGCCCTTTAATGATCTTGGTCTGCCTTTGTAGCAGTTGATCATGTTTGACCAGAAGTGGGGATGTTTTCATGACAGCATCTAGTTTCACGAATTGATGACTTTTTCCACCAGGGAATAATTTGTGAGCTTTCTTACATGTTTCCCAGAAGTTATCCTGACAGGTTGTACATCTGAAGACTGCAGGCTTATGCTCAGTCTCACCATCCTCAATGACGTCATGGTTACAACATTTCACTTTCTCTTCATTCAGGCTATGTTTGTTGCCCATGCTTGCCGGACCATTCATTAAAATGGAATTAGGAAGAGCTGCCACTCCCCCTTTTGGAATGCTGACTACCTGCTTACAAGTCAGGCATTGGAAAGTGGTGGCATTTTGAACTTTGTTCTGTAGACATGATTGACAGTTGACATGGTAACAAGGGAGGACTTTAGGCTGTTTATATGGAGACAGACAGATGGTGCATACTAACAGTTCACCTTCAATTCCAGGCTTCAGGGATGACATTGCCATGACTTTATGAGAAGTTTTCAAAACTACAAAAGAAAAAAGAGAGAACATTCCAATAAGAAGAGTGATATCATAACATGGTCAGAGGTATTTATCAAGCAATAAAGATTCGACAAATAACAAATAAAGACATTTTTAAGCACACCTTTAAAGAGACACGTTTTACTTTATCAAAAGATTATACATGTACTTAAAATCATTGTTAATAATCAATTCGCTATTGGGCTTAAAATCATAACATTACAAATACTATAAATAATTAAGTTGCTTTATCATTTTCACTACCTTTTTCTAATGTATTTTGTTTTCTTTTTTTTAATAGGACGCCATTGGAAATAAGTCTATGATCTTTCTGGGCTATCCTAGGCAAACATTTTTAATTTCAGTTTCTTTATGTATCTTATTTCATTCTGTGTCTATGTTTATCATGTTTTTTGCCAAATAAGATCAAATCTAATCCATTGATTGTCATGTTTATATAGTTAGCGTTGGATTACATAAAACACACACCTTAGAAAATATAGAAATGTTATAAGTGATATTACTTTAGATGTTAAATTATTTAATATTAAGCTGACACCAATATGTCACTACATGTATTTAGTGTTGCAGTTTTCCACTACTAGTAAAGTATTGAACACAATAGTGATGTACATAAGCACCACTTATCCTAGTGTTTACTTAATTTCATTTGTAAATATCACTAACAACATTATACATCATTGTGTTTTTTTACAGAAGTAAGCATATACATTCATCTACAGTAATTTACAGGACTTTGCATGTTTCCTTTTTTAATTTAGGAAAACTGCAGTGTAGCCTATATAGAAAATAACGATATAACTACCTAGAATTTCCTCACGTTGGGTCAGAACATTATACATCATTATATAAGGTTTGAATTTAATGGAAGTTTTTAAACCAAATTGATTGAATGATTTTAATAATATAAAAATCATGCCCATTTTCATCGACGTATGGTATTACGTATAGCCATTGAAAGGCTTGTTTATTTGATTTTTTTTCAAGTGCAAGTTTGATAAAAGTGGTAGTAAAGCCATACTCGAGCCATTAAGGCCCATCAGGCCGGTGCTTTTCCCCGGTTTCTGTAGCACAAGTTACTGAGAGCTTTCACCCCCCCTGAACAGGATGCTAGTCTATTGCAGGTTACTTTCCCAGAGTATTTCTGGTACCCTATATCGTTTTTTGGGTGAAGAAGGGAAATTGGGACTAAGTATCTTTCCCAAGGACACAGACATGGGGCAATGCGGGGGATCGAACCCTCAACTTTCTGATCTCAAGGCACATGCTTTGTCACTGAGCCACCATGCTCCCATGCAAGTTTGATAAACAAGGAAGTAAAACATTTTCAGGTGGTTTTTTTTTAGGTTTATTTTCTGCATGTGAATCTTGTAAGAATAATTGGCAAATATCCATCTCTAAATGTTTTGTTGAGGCGATGACTATTACAAAGCAGAAATAACCCCTCTCTTGATTCAAAATCATTTTTTTCTTCTTCCATGCCCTGACTCTATTTTGAAAGTCCTTAAATGTCTGGTACCAGTGCATTGTATTAACATGGCTAGCTATGGGATTTAAGTGAAATGGAAAACTATAAAAAGAAAAAAGGGGGTTTGTATTACAAAAAATGTTGCATTCCGACCATTAAATACCATATTTCAAATCAACAACAAAATATCTTTGATGTGTTATGACCTTTTCTGATATCAGCTGATCTAACCTAGTGCTCCATAGTGGAGAAAATAGTATGACTAAAGTCCCTCTCTCTATATAAGTACATAAACATCTCGTGACTGATTAGGTCACCAGAGCATGCAATTTGTTTTTCAAACAAATATCTTCACCAACTCTGACCCACATTCACCTTATAGTTTTCCCTCTTTACTAAACATAATAGCACATCCTACTCTAAATACATTAGCAAACTACAAAAAATGCAATATAAAATAATATATATATAAGTAAACATTTGATTATTTACATAATAGCTTCGCACAGATCATGCATGCATTCTATATCTATAAATGAATGTTAAAACATAATTGAATGCATCAAAATGCTGATGGGTGTGAGAGTTGAATCTAATAGAGTTGATAGACTTGGATTTCTCCTTCTCCAAGTCCAACATACAGGATTGGATCCTGGAAATGTAAGGATGTTGAATCGAAGCCTGCCAGGATGTAATCAATGAAGTGACCTTTACGGTCAAGGTGATGAATACACTCCATGTTTCTATCACAGACTAATATCTCATCATTTCGGATGACGCAAACACCAGCAGGATATACATCAAGCTCTACTTTTGTGAATTCCTTGTATCTGTTGACTATCTGACCATCATCATTGAATATAATGACTTCATGTTTCTCGCAATCTGATACAATGACTTGGTCTTGACTGTTGACACAGATATTATGAGGACTCTTTAGTATTTCACTTCCTGGAGTATCCCTAAAGATGACCCTACTACTACAATCATCTTCAATGACCTTGATAGACCTTGGGCGTCCATATCTACTGTATACAATTTGACCTTTTGAATTCACGGCTAAAGCACCTACACTATTATAAGATGCAACACTTACAGATTCGATTGCATTACTGTCTAAGGAGATCCTTTTGATCCCATTCTTGACTTTATCTGTAACAGCTATCTCATTGTGAAAAGGTAGAAGTGATACCACTCTATAAGGCTGTGGTGAAGCTTTGCATATTCTTTCCCTCAATTCTTGGTTTTCTTTAGTATTCGGATACACAAAAGCATCTTCATATTTTCCCTTCTGCAAAACTACAACCATCTTGTCATGGACTGTTATAGATGTTACAAGATGTTCCTGACCCATGATGATCTTGATCTGTTTTGGCTGTAGTTTAACAATATGATCATGTTTGACTACAGGTGAGGATGCTTTCATGACGTCATCCAGTTTTACGAATTGATGATCTTCTCCACCAGGGAAATACCTGTGTGCTTTCATACAGAAGTCACAGAAGTTATCCTGACAGGTTGTACATCTGAAGGCTGCAGGCTTATGCTTTGTCTCACCATCCTCAATGACGTCATGGTTACAACATTTCACTTTCTCTTCATTCAGGCTCTGTTTGTTGACCATGCTTAACAGGGCTGTAATTAATAAAATGAAAACTATAAAATTAGACATTGTTTCCGATTGTGGAGTTTTGTATCAAATCAAAGTATTATAATATAAAATGACCCCTATAGCATTATAATATCTTATAGGTGTAAGTTATGTCTTTAATATTCAGCATTATTTATCATCATATTCATAAGCTATTCTTTATTGGATGTACATGTTTGTGGTTTATTTACCAAAAGCTTCTTGTAGTCCTTCGAATTCTTTTTTTGTCACCATACTTTGCATAATTGCTTCTATATCTTTTCCTTGTTTATCTATTTTTTCTTCTAGTTGTGCATCTTGTCCTTTCCATTCACTTAAAATTGCTTGTGATTTTTGTAGGGTTACAGGGTAAGTTTTGTATTTCATTATATCCACTACATCAAATTTCCCAACAAGAAGTTTTGAACTTATATTTATGATTGCATCTGATATCAATTTGAAATAATAGTTAAAGTCAGTTGTTGAGAGTTCTGGTTTCTTTGAATGAGCTAATTCATTTCTGAAATACTTCAATTGGGCCAGGCTTCCTTCTAATGAAGTATCTGTTGGTGCTGGTTCCTTGTCCCATCCTGTTGTTGGAGCTTTCAGACCACAAAGGTTAAACTGCTTCAGGATTAAAAAGCATAGTGTGATATCTAATTCATTTGTATGGACCACCCTTCCTGGATATAACTGGTTCCATTGGACTGGTGTCATTGGTTTCCCTTTGCCTTTTAGCTGAATGAAAATAGCTTTTTTAGATTTTAGTACATCATCAAAGGATGGGACTTTACATTTCTGTGTTGAATAATAATCAAGTGTTTTCTGGAAAGCCTCTGCCCCTTTTTCATTCATCAGGAGCAGCACTTTAGCATAATTCTCATTCTCTGTTGTATAAGGACTAGCCATTGTAGATAATTCGGCTATATCACTCTTTAAGTGACAAACTGGGTGTAATGTTTGGTCCTTTAATGAAGATAACTCATAAACATTCTTCTCTAAGTTACCTACAAAATATAAAATTGAATATTAACTATATATTCGGCACAAATTGAGGATTAATTCCAGTTATTTATCAGAAGCATATACAAATTAGAATCCTAGTTCTATAACAATACTTCTTTAATGACATTTAAATGGAACCAGACAATGATTCATCACAATGTTTCCACCTCCAAATCATCAATAAAAAGCTCCTACTCGCATGTGTTATGGTTTACTTCTGATATCAGTACTGCTGATCTAACCCAGTGGTAAAGACATATAACCAACGCGTGATTGGTCAGCTGACCTGTAAATCAAAGTTCTCAAACAAATACCGACTCTTACCCATCCTTGTTGACATTCATTGTTAACTCGAATCATCGTAGTAGATTCTCCATTATGTACTACCATTATAGTATAATACATTTAGTATTTATATTCCCGACCAAACCTCTCCCTTTCAAAGACAAAATCTGCTAACTACTAAGTTTCTACTCACTTGTAGACTTGTTCACCTGTTTTTACACCTTTCTTTCCAAATTGTTTTCAGGATAATCACAACGAGGCTAGCACTTCACCTTTAACTTTACAATTTTATCTTATAAATTTATGACAACCGTCGCACTATATTATTTTGGACTTTCACCGCAGATAATTATGTTCAACGTTTTTTATTAACCTTTCAATAGATGTCGCCATTGATTCAACAACACCATGAAAAGCCCATTTTGTTAACTTGAGACAGAAATGCATCTATTGTTCACTTTTATTCGAGAATGAAAGCGATTTCATGATGAATCTTGCTTAATTATTGTTTAATTAAATCCCAAATAGCCGATTAAATGATATATCCTGTTATTTATAGACTGTTATTTTTTTCTATGACAATCAATCTTTTATTGACTTCAGTTAAAAAAAAAGACAAAAAGATAAGCATTTCAACAGAATGCGGTTTTATTTTAGATGTAGACCATTTGCATGCTCATTT
>JAVSBT010151759.1:0-14480 GCA_033118115.1 Pharyngocirrus eroticus | reverse complement strand
TGACTTTGTCTTATGCCACCTATTTAAGATTAAATTTTGGGTTACTTAATATTTACCATGCAGAAGTTAATAAATACCTTTAAAGCTATATGTTGTGGACTTTTATACCAACATTACTAACTGTAAGACAAAATTTGATTGATGCTGGTTGAAAATTAGGGAGCATAATGTATCTCATTATGGATAATGCTACGTTTTTAGATACTCAAGGGACTCGAAACCTCTCTATTGAATGTTAACACATACCCATCTCAGGTCACACTCAATAAGTATGATTTTCCTCTTTTCACACCAGACACGAAGTTCTGGAAATACCTGCAAGATACTTATATGTTACTAGTTGATAAATGAAAGAGATGTTACAAAGTTATCTGACTTGATGAAATGTATAATACAAGATATTTAGAAGTATTTTAGTAAGTATATGCCTAACTGTACCAAGGTACCATAATTATTATTGCTTCCTCACCTTTTTGACAAGGACTTCTCTTTCATCATGAAAATCTTTAAATGTAGACGAAACAAAGATTCTGACTGTCTTCCAATCTGGATTCTTAATGACAATATTTTCTTCTATCAATTCCTTGTTCAAGGATTCTGACACTTTCACCCATATGACTTCTGGATATATCCTGGAATGAACATGTACAATTCATCATAGACAAAAGGTTTTAAATGCAATTTGTCATAATTATATAATAACAGAAATTAATTTAAATTCTAATATTCCTATAATGTTGGCCAAATGCTGTGTAACATTATCATATAGACACCATACTAAATAGAATAATAAAAAAAGCATTGTACCACATCCGTAGAACTGCATATGATTTCATTTCAATTTTAGGTTTTTAAAAAATCTAATTGTAGGATTTCTTTTCCAGAATAAATGCCTCATGTATTTCTAAAATGAAAATTATTTTCAGGGACTATCCCATAACATTCCATTGTTTTAATATTTTTAGATATCAAAATACATACATATCAAAATGAACAACTTCTTTTTTCTTCCCATCATTACCACTAGTTTTGTCCTCTTTCAATTTCGCACTACTATCCCCACTGCTTGCTTGAGTTGCCTTGAAAAAGTCCATATATTTTCAAATTTGTAAATTCAATAATAACTCAAATAATACATGCTAATAATTAATAATACATAACTTTTCTTCAGTATCTTTAAGGAATCGTTTTAGTTTTATGTTGATCCATAATTGCATGGTGGTACATCATTCTTCTGTATCTTCAAATAGCATGATTTATACAGGATTTTCTGAACACTTTGCACATTTTTAATTTCTTTTAGTGATTTGATATTGCACTAAATGATTAAGCTATTTGAGAAATTAGCAGTTATCATCTCATGATAAACAAGTAGTAATAGATCATTACTATATAAGTTGACAATTTCAGAGTCCCATTCCTTTTATTAACTGAAGATGTTTGGAAATTAATATGAAATTGCAACAAAACCGTGTTGATCTTTGACCTTTTCACTTGCATAGTCGTGATGTGAGATGAAAGAGACTGTTGTTGAATGAAGATGTATGGAAATTTATATAAAATTGCAACAAAACAGTATCGATCTTTGACCTTTTTAATTGCAAAGTCGTGATGTGAGATGAAAGAGATTGTCCTTTTTTTTCATCCATGCTTCAACTGATTTTCTAGATCTGGCCTATAGAACACCTAATTTTGCCATTAGAGTTTAAAGGTTTTAGTCAAGGAGCTGACAGCCTTTTCTGTAGACACCCCCTGGTAGCTCAAGTTTGACTATTCAGGGTGGTAATGGTATAAGTGGAGTAAAACTATGGTATAAGTAAAAACTACAGACCATTTTATATGGAGATGTTAAATCACTACATCAACATTTAGATGGGGGTAGGCCTAACATAATAAAGCATAATTTGGTAAATTTGTCCCCAATTTTCATCATTCAGGTATCAAACAATGAGTATAAATTTCTCTACAAGACTAAATATAGAAATTGGAAGTTATGTATCAGTGGTTATTTTATTTGCCAAGAAAGGCAAAAACTGAAATTGACTAAAAATAGGAAGAAATTTATTTCCTTTAAAATTGTGATCATTGAGGGGCTACAATAGAGTTATTCTGGTACCCCCCTTTTCAAGAATTGCATCTTGTTTTCAAACCTGAGGGATTTTCATTAAGATGGCAAAACAGCTTCAACTCTGTTACCAACAATTTGAGTTTGGAGCTCATTTGCTACTTTCCAAACACATTTTTGACAGTTAAAGTATATATTTTTGGTTTCAGCACTTGATTGTGTAGCTATCCATATCAATAAAAGGTCAATTTCCCTTTTATCAAAATATAAAAAAACACAAAAAGTTGACGTAAAAAAAACCCACTTTCTTTTACGAAATTTGAATCAACTCCTTCAATTTTTGAAATATCAAAAAAAAAAAATCTAATTAAGAACATAATTATAGCTTCAATAGTTTCATTGCAAAACTGGCCTCTGACCACCTAAAATCCTAAAAATCCATATCCCCCTCAAAAGTTATTTTGAAAAAAAAAATTATATAGCTTTTAAAACCTCACTATGTATCCTAGATACAAAATATGATTAATCTCCGCCAACCTCCATCTTTCAGATATTTGGAATTTTGCATGCTTTTCTCACAAAGAAACACTTGTTCTCATGAAGTGAATCAAAAGGCAGAATCAGAATATCAAATACTATATTATAGTATTTGATATTGTGATTCTGATTCGAACAGTGATAGTGATATCATAAGTTGACTTACCATACAACCCCTTAATGTTGGTTTAGTGGTCAAAAGGTCATTTTCAATAGCTTTCTGAAGATTCAAAGTTTATCACACCCAAACAACAGAATGCAATGATAGTCTTGAAATAGCTGCTCAACTCAATGACTACTCGCATACTAAAGTCTCTAAGCTAACCTGACTGTTGAAATTCTGCAGTTCAGGACTTATTTATTCATTCAATGTTGCATTACTTTCAACAGATTTCCGGTCTTGGCTGATAAATCAAAACATGATTTCAGAGTCTTTGCGCAATATCAACCACAAACTTATGTATGTATGTAAGGGTGTATGTATGTAAGTGGTAAGGGAGGGGGGAGGGTGTATGTATGTATGTATTTACATATGAATTGTGAAAAACCATGCAAGGACTGTAACGATCCATTTTTCTACCAATCATATTCACTGAGTATATCTGCTGATCAATGCTGGTGCACTCCTTGTACTGCTGATCTCACTTACCAAGCTACATAAAAACTTCGTAGTTGTACTTCTTTGTGTGAACAGACAGCAACAAAACCTATACAACAATATTTTAGAAATATCAAGATTTGATTGTATTTCGAACATTTGATCATTAACAAAATAAAAAAAACTTAGACATAGGCGGAACGGGGGGGGGGGCACATGGGATACAGGGGGAACGTGTCCCCCTCCCCCTTTAGCTCCCAGAGTAATGTTAAGTTTATATGTAAAATAACGTAATAAACATGGTTAACAGTGTTATTTTATATAATTTTTGACCCAAATTAGTATTGTGCCCCCTCTTCAACATAACAGTGCCCCTTATCAAGAATTAAGGGACATCCACATAACTAAGGTGACCATCGTCCAGCCTTTTTGGTGACTTTATAATCTTCCCTTTTCCTTCACAGTCACTGCTACTTATGGGGGTGGAACAATACAACGCGTATTTTACTATTTTCCGTGAATAATCCCCCTTTGGGGTGTTTTGACAAGATTTTAGACAATGTTAAAAGTGGCCTCCAAATGCTCAGAATTCACCACGGAAAGTCTATAATCCGTTGGCTTTTGGGGCCCTAGGTGGGCCCCAGACCCTACGTCTGTTTGGTTGGGTTTGGACCAAGTCTATGTACATGGATACCCATCTGAAAATGCCTTGCATTTTACTCCAGAAAATGTGTCATGTTACGCATATTTATCTTGTTACCGATCTGTATAGGCCCCGCGTTACTATCCAGGCAGCCGTGAGGACGTAGACATCATGGGCCAAATGAAATTGCACTGAAATGACCTGATAAGACAGTATTGACAATTAACTAAAATAATGATACTGTATTTATCATAGAACTTTAGATAAGCTTCTTTCAACTGTTGGAGCAAAGATAATTATGTATTTCAAAAGTTTTCAAAAACGGTTTCCAAAGCTGCTTCCCTTATACATCTCAAATTATCGGAAAATAATAAGGAAATAAAATAATTTTCTATCAACTATATTTAGTTGCCTAGAGACTCTTGCTAGGACCCTGAGACTAGCGGAGGACAGAGACGGTTGGAGGAGAGTTGTTGGAACTTCGGTGGTGCCCCTACAGCCCCCCCCCCCCCCCCCCCAACGACTAAGGGCAAAAGAAAAGAAAAGAAAGGCACCAAATACCCATCATGTATCAATATGCTGTGAATATTGAAGTGATAATTGAAATCAAGGATATTTTCAAGGTAATCCCCCCAACCCCCACCCTCTTTTAGGATATGATTGTTCCCCATCTCCCCTTTAGGAAAATCCTGGACCTGCCTGTGGATATTATGAAGTCATGTGAGGTATATTTAAAAATGAAATTCACACTTTGATTTTAAGCAATTCTGATGTTTTGAAGATTGTTTTATACATGATACAATATGTGTTTCTTTATCCTATTTAGAACTGTTCATTAATGTTTTGTTAAAATGTCATCTACATTAACTTCAATTATATCAATTTAACACTTTTTGTGTTGCTATTTTCCAATCACGCCAACATTAGAGAAAAATGAAACACTAATAAGTGGTTATGTGTATCAAATATCACCTTATTTTTGTTGCTATTTTCCACTCACAACAACATTAGTGAAAAAGAAACACTAATAGTAATAAGTGGCGATGTGTCTTGAATATCATGAAACACCATTTCTTCTAACAGTGTAATTCTAAATCACTGAGAAGAGGCATATTTTGAATATTACAGAAATCTATTCAGGGTTCTTTTTATTACATGTTTACCTTTTTATTGAGGAATTATGTTTTAGGAAATTATTCAGATTTTTTTATTAAAGATCAACTATAGTGTGAATTTTATAATCATTCAATTTTCTTTTTGCAGCAAGATGATACTTTTTTCATATTAATGTCAAACCAACCATATAGCCTTCTTAATATAAGAAAAATCATTCAACTATGAATTTGCTGTGAAATCTATAAGAAAGTTGAATTCAATGGAAAGTATATCTTTTAACCCTAGTTTCTATCAAAGGGGTTTTCTAAAGCCATTATTCCTTATCAAGATGTGGTAAACTTTTCATATTCAAATACTTTGAATTCTATACTTTCTTCATGCAATGATGATTGCATAAAGAAAGAAAGAAATTCAAAATCTTTGAAATCATTTTAATAAAGTTAGTCAAAGTTACCAGATTGTCTCTATATCAGGCTATATGATTATAGATCCACCCTAGCCAAGTTTAGGTTTACCAAAATATGTTTGACTTATTCTAAATGAAGAGTAAGGTCTAAACTAGGGTTTAAGACAATTCTTATTTCTATCTTTTATGTTTTATTATGAAACTTTTCTTATTCAAAAACTTTGAATTCTATACTTTCTTCATGCAATGATGATTGGCGTAAAGAAAGAAAGAAATTCAAAATCTTTGAAATCATTTTAGTAAAGTTAGTCAAATAAAGTTACCAAATTGTCTCTTTATCAGGCTGTATGATTATAGATCCACCCTAGCCACCTTTATGTGTACCAAAATATGATCCTTCTCAATAAATGAATATGGTCTCAGACTCTCTTACTTTTCCTCAAAAATCTAAAAAACCTTTATATGAAAACCAGTCTAGTCTAGTTTGTTATCCATTGCCAACTGATAAGTTGTAGAAATAAAGAATGCACATTTTTATCATCTACTGTGACTTAGTGTAAAAGAATGTTTAGTTAGATTCAGGTTAAAATAAATTGAGGCCAAATATGGATAGTTGCATTTTATTTGTTGGCTAATTTTCGTAATAAACAATTACATCTTCAGGCATTAACTTCCAATTTTACAACAGTATAAAGGCTCTATTCGTTTCTACAACAAAGCAATGTATATAGAGAAATCCATCTGCTGAAGATGTAATATTCGGCCTCAATTTATTTTAACCTGAATCTAACTAAACATTCTTTTACACTTAGCCAACAAATGCATGTTAAGGCCATGTCAGGCATATTTTATATTTTCAGTGAATATTTTAGTGATATTGTTTAAAATTATTTTGTCACATTTTCTTGTCAACAACGTAGATGGAAAAGGTGGCACCAAATTTCTATCAAAGATGTGTTGGGTAAGACCCCTATGTATTTTAAGGATATTTCGGGCATTCTTTTTAAATTTTAAGATTTTTTTTTTACCTGGTAGCTATCATAGCGTTAGTTTAAAAAAATCCTCTTTTGTTTTTCCATTTCCTCACAAAACATCATTATATTTGCCAATATGATAAAATTGCCGTGGCAGTATATCTGTCTGTCTGTATATCTGTATGTCTGTATGTCTGTATATCTGTATGTCTGTGGACACGCATTTGTCAACATCATAGCGGAAAAATAAGCAACATAGGAGCACCAAATTTTAGGATGGTATCACAGACGTATACATTTAGATCCTTATTGATTTTAAGCAATTTCTATTGATATTTTTATTGGATTTATTTCTTGTCAACAAAATATTCATCTTAGTAGAATTTTTAACTCAATAGTGACACCCGGTGGTAGAGAACAAAAGTATATTTCCTTGAAGATTTTTTTTACTTTACCCGGTAGCTAGTGCACTTTGGCCGAAAAATGTTTCCTGTTTAGCTCATGGCTGAAAAAAAAGTCATCAGGAAGGGAGAAAAATCTTCTCTTTTTTTTCCCCCTTGGAGGGTATTTATTACCTGAAAGGTGTATTTTGCATTAATCAAAAAAAGATTGTATAATCAAACAGAACTAGAGATGCTTTTGTTAAAAGCGTAATATTGGCAGCATGTTATCATTTTCTGCAAAAATTCTCTGGCTACCAAATCACTTGACTGTTTTTCGTGGGGAAACAAAGTGAGGGTAAAACATTTTTTTTTGAAAAAATAGGAAGAATTGTTCTTGTTTTGTTTCTAATGTATTCTTCTAACAAAGGGCACATGTAAATAAGTAGTTTTTTGCAAGTGTTCAAGTAATATATGCTACAAAAAAATCGAACATATTTCTAGGTATTTTATGTAGAGTCATCTAACCAGTCATCATATATCATATATCATTGGTGCATTTCATTAGATTTCTAGCATAATCTTCAATTAATTAGACTTCTAACTGGTTACTTACCAAAAGCTTCAATTACTCCTGTAATCTTTGTTATCGGATCTAACGACAAAGATCATAGAAGTAATCAAAAGGTCTCAGTAAGAGTCAAAAAGAAAAAAACAGTCAAGAGTTTTTCCACTGAATACATTTTATTTCTAAGTGTACATAGATACAGACAAGACATCTAGTGATTAAAAAAACATATCAAATCTCCATACATTATCAATGATCTTAATCCTCTATGTCTTGACAGGATTAAATTGAGAAAAAAACTGCTTTTTTCTTCATGTATTTGCTCAAGAAAAAAGTTATGGTTCTGAAATTATATTATTTGGATAAGATTTCTGCAATGCTTTAGAGCTGCAAACTCGATAACGCAAAACTGTTTGAAGCCCTTAACTCAATTAAATTATGTCCTCCTAAAAAGGGAAATCCAAAGTTTGTCAACACAAAGACGGACATTAGTGATAGCATTTTTTTTGTTTTACATATAATTTGTGCTATGCAGTGAATTATGAGCTAAAATAACATGTATTAAATTTTACTTTTCTTCGTTTGATTAGTTTAATATTGAAAGTCTTAGAATGAGGTGCAACTCTTGCCTTTAAAATCTAAGCATCATCCTGGGGTAAGCAGGTTTTTTTTCTCAATTTAATCCTGTCAAGACATAGAGGATTAAGATCATTGGTAATGTATGCAGATTTGATATGTTTTATTAATCACTATATGTCTTGTCTGTATCTATGTACGCTTAGAAATTAAATGTATTCAGTGGATTAAACTCTTGACTGGTTATTACTTTTTGACTCTTACTGAGACCCTTTGATTACTTCTATGATCTTTGTCGTTAGTTCAGATAAACAAAGATTACAGGAGTAATTGAATGCTTTTGGTAAGTAACCAGTTAAAAGTTTAATTAATTGAAGATTATGATGACTGGTTAGATGAATCTAAATAAAATACCTAAAAATATGTTCGATTTTTTTTGTAGCATAATTATATAATTTTTATTTTCTTCAGCCACTACCAGACAATATCCAGACTAACCCTTATTGGCTCTTTTGTAATTTACAGAGTAAAGGAGAAACCCCTCTGGTCAGACATGAATCTTTTGCAAAATTAGTCTAGTTTTGAACATTCTTGGACCATTTTGTAATGTGTCCTTTTTATATACATGTTTTATTATTTCACAACTTTATGTTGTGTCTTTGTTAACTTTGTATACCCTGTACAGATTGGTTTTCTTAATATCTATTAGCTGACCACATCAGTAGCCTGAGTCCATTCTCAGATTCTCTGTAACTTGTCTAATGTACAAATAAAGAAGGATTACATTCGCAATATTTATGGAGAAGAAAATGCAAAATGAAACTGATGAAAGAATAATTGGATTTTTCATTGATTATTGCTTTAAAACTTCATTTTTTTATTTTACTCTTTGCTGTACACCAGGTGTCACACCAAATTCCATGATTAGAAGCTGCAGAAATTTGACAAGAAATGGCTGTTTAACTTGGAAAATTGCCAGTGATACATTGTAATCAGCTATTTTAAAGATGTTGCTGTATTTGTGTTGCTATGAGATGCACCAAGAGTGTATGGCAAAGCTGTTGTTTATAACCATTATTTGCTTATCAACATGATGTAGGGATATTTCAGTTCACATGTTCATTGATTGACAATTTTGTTGGAAAAAATGCTTAACTCAAAAAAGACGGAAACTTATGGTTACAGACAGACAAATAACAGGAAGACAAAAAATTACAAAGACTAACATTACATTTAAAAGTCGTACATTTAAAACACACAGTGCAGCAACAGACTAGAGCTGTTCAAAAACAAAATGACATTTAAAATACAAAGTGTGATTTGAGGACTAAGAACTGTTTAAAACTTGAAAAGTTACATTGACAATAGGCCAGTTATGAAGTCTGTGAACAGTTTATGTGAACACTTTCCATTGCATGAATCACTGCATGGTGGCAATAAATTATCACATCAGCCTATTTTTCTTTTTGAGTGTGTTGTGAATTTATTCTGTTTGAGTAATCAAAGCGTCTAAAAATAACCTCTTTATATCAATGGTGCATTTTCATTGGTTTTCCAACATATAACAGCATATTGAAATAATATATTACAGTTACATGTATCTATGTCTAACCGCAATTGTATGTTTACAAGCCTACAAAGTTTTCAATTAAATGTGTTCCCTAAATTCGACAAAACAATGCAAAAAAAAAAATTCTTAATTGCGAAAAGATGACTTAGAAGCATCCATGCATTGACTAACTAATCAATTTGGAATGGCCAAAGATTTGTTTACCATAAGTTGACAATGAATTAAATTATTTGCCTATGAACCATGCTGTCGCCTCTGTGTCTCTTTTCTAGACATTTATTAATATTAGATACTGTTCTTTAAGGTTATAAGGCTGATATCAGCGCCAGGTTTTGGTTTCAGTTTCATATAGTCTTTGAATATAAGATCTCGCCTTATTATATATCTACGTATTTGATTAATTCACCAAAGTAAGCTCAAAATACATTGCATTTGTATTCTATGAATTATTCATTTACACACATTGCCATAAGTTAAACATATGAAATAATTAATTAACAAGCTTTTGAGGTGGGAAAATTATTTTATTTCAGTATTTTTTTCTTCAGCTAAGTAATGAATTTGAAAATCAGATAAAAAATATTCTTGACTCCATATTTGCAGAAATAAGAAGCTCTTTAATTCTTCAAGATTTCTTTTGATACCATAACTTCTAACAGTAGAAAACATTGAATAGTAATTTTGACACTGCCTCATTAATCACATATTTCAAATTCAAATTTATTTATTAATTCTAATTGTGAATCAAGTTAACAGGTTAATTTTTTGTCCTGCCACATTCAACACTAATTTGAAACTCAAAATTACATTTCCAGTCTTTTTGCTCAATAGTTTCTCTTGTATATTAAAAAAAACATTGTTTGATTCTAGTTCCTTTTGGTCAAAAGGGCGTAATAAGTCTCATTTTGTATTTACTTACAAACTTACATGTATTATAATAAATTTTGAAAACTTTTTTTTTTTTTCAATACAACATAATAAACTCACAAATAGTTTTCGGGAACAACCTGTTCCCTTCTGTCAGTTTGATGTAAAATCTGACTAGCGGGAGAACTTACATGTATATTTATTCCTTTGTATTTCAAAACAGATTATTATTATTCTATGAAGGTGTTCCGGACTTATTTTGTTCATGACACAATCCCTTAATATTGTCAAAGTCAGTATGACTGTGTGCATTGTCAAGTCTAAAAGGTGAATCCATTGAGCAGTGGAAATTTCCATAAAGAATATGTTGTGACTGTGTAAATCAGGTAGCCTGTAAATAACAATGTAGTATTTCTAAAGAGAGATTCTTGACATATAAAGTCAAAATGTTCCAAAAATGTAAAAATGATTAGGCTAGTTTTTCCAGCAATTCCAAGCTTAAAAAGAGTCCAATTTATCTTGAGGTCTTCATTCTCCACCCTTGAGGAAGTCATCAAAATTGCAATATGTCTCATCTTACAGGCTTTTTACCCTTCTTAGACAGAGGAGGCCCATATGAATCCCTTGATATCGCCTTTATTTTTTCGCCCTCACTGAGTGTATTCCAAGGTTTCGATCGTCTCTCTTCTTGTTGCTCTGGAGAGAGTTCCGTCCACGGTACATGTAAACTGCTAAGTAAATGTTTACCATAGATGTATTCAATGTCAACCCAAAGGATATTTGTAATGTGGTCACTATCATGGTGTTACATAACATAATTGGCTTATTATTTTTGCTTCATTTATGGATGCACTAATCACAAATGAAAAAATAATTTTACACTTTTCAAAATAAACAATTTTTTAAAAAACTCTTTGTCAAAATTTCCTCTCTACTTGCAGATAGAATATAAAAAGCATTCATTTTGTAGTAAAACTTGTTTGTGAAAGTTTTATTTGTACTTACTTTTCCGAATCCATCTCGTGTCATGTAAACTCAGATAAATGTTGAAATTCTCCCAACTACTGCTAGAAGCAAACAAGCAATGTCAATACAGTCCACAAGCTATGTCTTTTCACTGATAGCCTCAACCGGGTTTTCCATGTACCACAATGGTATTTGATATATTGGGTAGGACAAAAGTGAAAAAAAAAATGCTTATAAAATCCCATCTTGTAACAGGTGATTTAAACAGTGTAACTCCTCATTCCTAAGTGAAAAAATGTGCTTTTCTCCAATAGCCTGTTCATTACACATGTTTTATTGTGAAAATTGCAACAAAAAGGCAGCAATTTCTGATCTCATCCCCCAAGTAAAGAATTACCAAAAATACAGTGTGAGTCTGATACTCAATAAAATATTATGGTTTCCTGCCTTTCCCCTAAAATTAATTTATATAAATGTCACAATTTCTGTATTGGCCATTTTTAGTATTATTTCATAATAAAACATACATGATAGAAATAAGAATTGTCTTAAACTCTAGTTTGGAACTAACTCTTCATTTAGAATAAGTCAAACATATTTTGGTAAACCTAAACTTGGCTAGGGTGGATCTATAATCATACAGCCTGATATAGAGACAATCTGGTAACTTTGACTAACCTTACTAAAATGATTTCAAAGATTTTGAATTTCTTTCTTTCTTTATGCAATCATCATTGCATGAAGAAAGTATAGAATTCAAAGTATTTGAATATGAAAAGTTTACCACATCTTGATAAGGAATAATGGCTTTAGAAAACCCCTTTGATAGAAACTAGGGTTAAAAGATATACTTTCCATTGAATTCAACTTTCTTATAATTCACAGCAAATTTATAGTTGAATGATTTTTCTTATATTAAGAAAGCTATATGGTTGGTTTGACATTAATATGAAAAAAAGTATCATCTTGCTGCAAAAAGAAAATTGAATGATTATAACATTCACACTGTAGTTAATCTTTAATTTAAAAAAAGCAGAATAGTTTCCTAAAACATAATTCCTCAATAAAAAGACAAACATGTAATATAAAGAACCCTGAATAGTTTTCTGTAATATTCAAAATACGCCTCTTCTCAGTGATTTTGAATTACACTGTTAGAAGAAATGGTGTTTCATGATATTCAAGAGACATCGCCACTACTATTAGTGTTTCTTTTTCACTAATGTTGTTGTGAGTGGAAAATAGCAACAAAAATGAGGTGATATTTGATACACATCACCACTTATTAGTGTTTAATTTTCTCTAATGTTGTCGTTTAAATAGTAAAATACGCGTTGTATTGTTCCATTCCCATAAGGAGCATTGATTGTGAAGGAAAAGGGAAGATTATATAAAGTCACAAAAAAGGCTGGACGATGGTCACCTTAGTTATGTGGATGTCCCTTCATTTTTGATAAGGGGCACTGTTTTGTTGAAGAGGGGGCACAATACTAATTTGGGTAAAAATGTATATAAAACAACACTGTTAACCATGTTTATTACGTTATTTTACATATAAACTTCACATTACTCTGGGAGCTAAAGATGGAGGGGGGCACGTGTCCCATGTGCCCCCCCCTCCCCAGATCCGCCTATGTCTAAGGTTTATTCATTTTGTTAATGTTCAAATGTTGAAATACAAACAAATCTTGATATTTCTAAAATATTGTTGTACAGTTTTTGTTGCTGTCTGTTCACACAAAGAAGTACAACTACGCAGTTTTTATGTAGCTTGGTAAGTGAGATCAGCATTACAAGGAGTGCACCAGCATTGATCAGCAGATATACTCAGTGAATATGATTGGTAGAAAAATGGATCATTACAGTCCTTGCATGGTTTTTCACAATTCATATGTAAATACATACATACATACACCCTCCCTCCCTTACCACTTACATGCATACACCCTGACATACATACATAAGTTTGTGGTTGATATTGCGCAAAGACTCTGAAATCATGTTTTGATTTATCAGCCAAGACCGGAAATCTGTTGAAAGTAATGCAACATTGAATGAATGAATACAACAAATAAGTCCTGAACTGCAGGGTGGTGAGTTGAGCAGCTATTTCAAGACTATCATTGCATTCTGTTGTTTAGGTGTGATAAACTTTGAATCTTCATAAAGCTATTGAAAATGAACTTTAGACCACTAAACCATCATATGGAGAATAAAGATATTATTATTATTATTATTATTATTATTATTATTAATAATATTATTATTATTATTAAAACCATACATGTCATCTGAAAGATGGAGGTTGGCGGAGATTAATCATATTTTGTATCTAGGATACATATAGTGAGATTATAAAAGCTATATAATTTTATCTTTTTCAAAATAACTTTTGGGGGAGATATGGGGTTCTAAAGATTTTAGGTGGTCATGCATAGGCCAATTTCTCAATGAAACTGTTGAAGCTATAATTATGTTCTTAATTAGATTTGATTTTTTTGGATATTTCAAAAATTGAAGGGGTTGATTTAAATTTCGTAAAAGAAAGTGGTTTTTTTTATATGTCAACTTTTTTGTTTTTTTAATATTTTTTGAAGGGAAATTGACCTTTCATTGATATGGATAGGTACATTATCAAGTGCTGAAACCAAAAATATATACTTTAACTGTTCAAAAATGTGTATGGAAAGTAGCAAATGAGCTCCAAACTCAAATTGTTGGCAACAGAGTTGAACCTGTTTTGCCACCTTAATGAAATCCCTCAGGTTTAAAAACAGGATGCAATTCTTGAAAAGGGGGGGTACCGAATAACCCTATTGCAGCCCCGCGATGATCACAATTTCAAAGGAAATAAATCTCTTCTTATTTTTAGTCAATTTCAGTGACAAGTGTACCAAATTATGTTTCATTATGTTATAGGCTACCCCCATCTAAATGTTGATGTAGTGATTAAACCTCTCCATATAAAATGGTCTGTAGTTTTTACTTATACCATAGTTTTGCTCCACTTATATACCACTACCACCCTGAATAGTAAAAATTGGGCTACCAGGGGTGTCTTCAGAATTGTATTTTCAGGCTGTCATGCAGCTCCTTGACTAAAACCTATAAATTCTAATGGCAAAAAAAGGTGTTCAATAGGCCAGATCTAGAAAATCAGTTGAAGCATGGATGAAAAAAAAGGACAATCTCTTTCATCTCACATCACGACTTT
>JAVSBT010151648.1:565-11118 GCA_033118115.1 Pharyngocirrus eroticus | reverse complement strand
TCATGTTAGGAAAATACAATTAACCTTCAAACTGAATTGTGTTTCTGGTGTAATTAATAAAGAAAACAGAGGAGGGTATCAAAATAACAATGATTCATATTATTATATGATTTGTAAAATAAATGATCACTTTAGTGATAATTATAAGGAAAAATGTTTCATAAGAGACAAATCATTTCTTTTTTATTACACAGACATATCTTTTAGACCTTATTCAAGACTTTTATCTTGGTGATTATGTTTCAGGTGAGAGTTTTAGAGATGTTATCACAATTGCAAAGTTTTCTTTGATGCATTTCTTGATGTGGAGCACTGCAGTACTGGTATAAATGGGGAAAAATAAAAAATAAATAAATGAAGAAACACTAAATCATGGTGGACTTCAAAAGGAAGGTAATTATCAAAGTGAACCACACATTGCTGGTGTAATTAAGGTTGAAAACAAAACAAATGCCCATCCAGGAACCTCCTTTCTTTATTTGAAGCTTGTACTTGGAATTAAACAGGATACAGTGATAAAAAAAATGCAACATCTAACTTTAATATTTTCCTAAAATCTGATTTTGTATATTCGTTTTGCCATTTTCAAGGGAAAAAAACTACATCTAATTACTGATAAGTAATGATAAATATGTTGATAGTTAGAAAGGGTAGGTAAAATGATCTAGAAAGATAATATAACATCTAGGTAATATATATGTACACATAATTATATATTAAGCAATATCGTTTCCTTTGTAAATCTAAAAATGCTACCTTCACAATATTAGTGTTGGTGGAAAAAAAATCTAAACTATAAAAGCAACCTGTAGTGTGTTTTACTCACTATCATTTTACATCAATATCAGCAATCCTGTTGAAAAAAATCTGACATTTCATTGCGAAAGAGTTGGATATTGTAAGTGCAAATTACATTATATGAATTGATAATGACTGTGACTCATTTGACTGAAAACATATTACATTATCTGTTGAAAAAAAACGTCAATGATGGAACCACAGACATGATGTGAGACTTATTCAATTGAATATATGACACCTGTCTAACTCTGTTAGTCAAAATACCAGTTTTACAGTCTTGGGAATACTGCTAAAATGCACGAGAATATTCTCCTTTTAGAAACTCGGGCCGATATAAACCTAAATTATGTTTGAAGAACAAGTACATAAGGTAAACATACTTTCATTCCCGGGATATGTCACCACTCTCTGACTTGTTTGCAAGGTATTCGTTGTTTTTCTTACTTTTCGAGTCTTTCTAACATCCTCAGCAACAAGAATGCCTACACATGCGCAAACGACCATGGATAACTTCCGTGTGTTTCAGGAAAGTTCGAAAATAAATTTTAACTCACCCTGTTCAAAGATTTGGTTTCATCGTGGACTCCTACTAGTTTTCTGTATTCTCTTCGTTTTCTTTCTTTGGTTAAAGCTTCTATAATAGCTCCTATCTGTGTTTTATTCACGTAGTTTAATTCCGTACTGTAACTCATAATTGAATTTGTTTGTAAAGTGTGGTAATATTGTGATTTCAGATGGTTGAAAGGATTTCAAGTTGAACTAAATTGTTTCATAGTAATAAAAGTTGTCATTTGGCTCTTTTATACATCCTGTTGCTGATATTTGATGGGCCTTTTCATAATTTCCAAAATTGTTCTGAGGCAGAATCTTTAACTATCGCACATGTCTTGACAGTATTGCAAAATTCCACGTACACTAGGTGGCAGAAGTGATCATTATTTTCATCCTCTGCAGCACTAGAAACACTGTTAAAAGTATCATTAAGAAACTGTCTCTTATACACATAACATTGGAAAAGAACTATTTGTCAAGAGAAAAATAAGTTATGGTCATATAATACTAAAACATTTGTTGATATTTTTATGAATGGATTGAGCTTACAAAATATATATATTTTAAATGTATAATAATAGATTTGAAAGCAAAACTTTCCTAATGCACAGTATGTATATAAAATAATGAAAAAGTCCAACAAAATAAGATATGCGGTTGAAACCTTAATTTGCTTGAATGCCTAACTAGCAATACTTATAAGGTTAAGAATTCACTACAGTTATGATACATATATGCCATTGTACAAATTCTAGTTAACTTACTAACAGCATACATGTGTGCCTCTGGAAGTTTGAGTTTTCAGTGCAACAAGTGTATGCTAGTTCATGTTGTAACATGAGTTACTTTCCCTTATCTGTGTGTGTACCACATTCACAATCATATATTTCACATGATGAAAAGGTCAAGATCCTATAGAATCCTTTAAAACTCCACAGGTTAAAAGTCCACAATGTATTGCTATATTTCTATGAAACAACTCGACAAAGCTTATGTGTTATCATAAAAATTAAAATACACTATCTTTCCTAGAAGAGACTTCGCATTCCGTGTCTGCTTCAGCAACATTGATCAATATCTGCATTGGATGACAATGTACACAGATAAATTTTTGTTCCAACAGGTTCTTGTAATGATAAAATATCTTATTAAGCTTTCAAAAAAATCAATAATGCTTCCATTACTGGTGCCCAGATAAGTTTTTTTCTCTGAAACCATCAAAGCCTTTGACATCACTACCAGTGATATGATTAAACAGGATTCTTTTATTTTGCAGTTGAAACTTTGTAACAGGTACCCAGAATTAAAGGCATAAAGTTGAACATTATTTTAAACATTGATGTGATCTTCAAGTTCAGGGTACACAACGGACAAGTGGATATGCGTCCCCTGGTATATCCACAGATAAGTTTCTTTTCAATTTCTCAATCAAGTATCAAAGGATATCTTTAAACAATTTGTATGTAGATAAAATACCAATGTATCAAATAATGAAATAATTTAATTAAGAAATATATGAAATTTGCACTTTTACTAAAGAACACCCCTCAAAACAACAATCAAATTTAATCAAAGAGAATTTTCACTACATGTTCATGTACATAGGTAGTATATATTTCCAAGGATTATAGTGATTTTACCTTATAGTATCAAAAATTTCTTTTTAAAATAAATAATTTCACCCCATCAATGTTCGGCTTTAATTTGTCATATGGCAACTTTTGCTTTCTTTCCTCAGCAAATCACAAAGGCTCTCAGGTAATAAAGATACTACTGATTTTTTTCAGTGATGTTTTGTGTCTAGTTTGCTCAATGTAAAAAGTAGATAACTAAACATTACAATAGGTACCTGATAACCATGTATTAATACTAATATGTATTCAACAGTTAGTTTTCATATTGATTAATTCATTTCAACATTTGCACTGATATCATTTATTCCATTTTACCTACATTAATATCACATTGTTATAATGGTAACCATAGTAATGCTGTAATTTTGAATGAAGTTCAAACCTTAATAAGTAAGTTAGCAAAACCTTCCCTTTTAAAAAAATACTTTATTGAAATAAACTTAAACATTGTACATGTGTGTCCAATCAACTAATAGGACTACACGTAATTATGATGGCTTCTAACTTGCACTAATCCTTCATCCCAATGGTCATATATAAATTATTTCTGTTTAAATTTTTTAGTCCAATGGTGTAACATATACTAAACAATATAACCCTTAATACATAGGGTTTTGTTTTGCTAGCTGCCAGAGGATTTCCTTTCTTTGAGATTTAAGTCAAGAAAGCATGGAATGTAATGTGTAAAGGTTTTATTATCCAATATTATATAGGGGAAGGTTTATAGGGAAAATATCTATCAATGCCTTACAGTTGAAGATGTTAGTAGCTAAATATTTGCATCACTAGCAGTGTTACAGTAAATGTTCAGGGCTCAAACCTGAATATTCAACCCTCATAAAAAACAAACCTACAAAATCTGCTCATGAATACACAAAAGCTTTAGTTCATACAATTATGGAATTATATCTATCATAATAAGCTAATATAATCCCTGAAATGGTCATGTACAACACAACATCGAAGTTTTCAAAACGTTTAATTGTTCAACAATATGGTGGCAAGCTTGACACATCTTCACTTTCGTTGTCTCAATTGTTTGGTCAAGGGCAGTTTGTTTTATGCAAGCAATACAAAATGGTTTTAAAAAATGCTTGATTTCCCTCAAGAGAAAAGCCTTGATTCAATGCACATCTGTTTACAAGAGACTATGGGCCTCAACACACCCACCGCATAATGTGGCTGAATTTGAACTGTGACAAAAACGTTGGCCCATCATAAAGTCTTCTGGGACCAAAAGAGACTGCTACTATGATCAACCAGTCACCTGGAAAATTGACTCTCTCAATAGAAGCATGGCTGTCATCAAGTTGATGAACACTGGTAACTTGTCACTTGGAATAAAAAGAAAGGGCGTCTTAAAACAAAAAGAAACAAAAAGCATTTTCATGCTCAATTCATTAGCAGAAGACAATGAAATGTTAGTTTCTACAGTTTTGTTTTAAGGATAATGCTGAAACACCACTTTTATTTTGAACAGGGATAATTCTTACTAATTTTTTCAAAAAATCCTCATCTATTTACTTAAAAATTGCTGTAAAAGTCATTAGGCTTTGTAATTTCACTCTGGACGATTAAAGAATGAGAGTCATTATGACAAAGGTTTTCTGAGGAAAATAATACTATTGCAAACACATCATATTTTGGAAAATTCTTTTTAAAAACCCTGAAATTATTACTCTTCAGAATGAGGTTTAAAAATAGAATTTCTCAAAACAAAAGTGAAGGACTGGTTGACATTTTAGAACTACATGTACATGTATTATTGGTGGTCTGAAAAAAATCACACTAATGGAAAAAGGGCGAGGACAAAACACTACTTGAGACAACAAAGATTATTTCAAACATACCCCAGCAATAAATATAGTGAAGCATTATCCCTTATTTCTATCACTACTCTGAGTTACCATGGAGGTCCACATGAACCCATTCATAATTTCACTTTCATCACATTATTCCCAGAAAATTAAAAGGTCACTGCAGGTTAAACCTAAGATGTCAGGGCAGCTTATAAACATGAAATATTGACTAAAAATATTGAAAATACTTGAGATTTTATTTGAAAATCTCATTCATCATACTCCCCGTTGTTGTTTCTTGGTGTTGTTCTTGGTTTATTTTAATCAAAGAAATTAGCCCAGATGGAAGGATAAGAGAGTTCTAATTAGTTTGACCGCCGGAGTTGTCGTTTCAAACACTTCACAAAAATAGAATACAATGGTCAAGAGGTTGAAGAAAGTGTCATAAAATGACCACTGGAGATTGCTGTTCACTAGACAAATGGCAGAGTTTTGAGTGTTATGTTAGTTTTATTACAACAGTCTTCCTGGAAATCTCAAGAAAAATCATTTATCAAGACCTTGTTAAACACACAAGGTCATTTATTTCAATAAAATGTATAACCTTGAAGTGACCTGACTATTAATAAAATGCTAGGGAACCACGAGAAAATGAAATAAAACATTGAAGAAAAAGGACTCTTTGCTTGCATTATAAAACATCTCAAAAGAAACACCAAAATGTTTTTATATCATCTTTTGAGATACAAAGAAACAGTTGACAAAGGCTTCACTATTTATTTTGATATTTATATCTAATAATATTTTATTTCGACAAGATGTCATGGATTTAAAACAAAAGTTTAAACCCCTATAATAAGGGCAACACTCTAGTTTCTTTGAGATGTTTACTTCTATAAATAAATAAATACATCCAACAAATTAAAAGAGACCAATATAACATGAGGAATCTTCACTGGAATAATCAGTTTCTTAGTTAGAATGTATGACATTAGAATTTTTTATCCACAACAAGAACACCCCAAAGTAGTAACGAGGCATTTGGACTTGTTTATACTTTACACTGTGTGTTGTATTAAAAAGTCATCAACATCAACTTGTATCTGAAAAGGCCCATAGTGCTCTCTTATTTTATGATCAATTTTCTCGTCTCCATTTGTAATGTCCCCTGTCTTGCAAATTTAGACCACAGCAGGATTTTATGATCTATTCTTATTGAAATGTCTCCAGCATAAGTGACACTTTAGATAAACTGACATCTTCTCTTTTGGGATTCAAATGAACCAATATTGTACCCATCATTACACATGGGGTGGTTAGATAATCTGTGGGAATTTAAAAATGAATCAGAAATTAGATTAAGTTGTATCCTATAGCAGTCTACAATCTAAAAATGCTTTTATGGTAAGCTTTAGGATTTTGCTTAGAATACTTTAGGGCTAACAAAGCTGAATCTTAGCACTTGCTTTTCTTTCTGCAAAACTGTGGTTTCAAATGTTAAAGAACCCTTGACTGAACATATCTTTCTGCATTAATAAAACAAAAATGGTTACAATCAGAATTTTTTTGACATTATCTTCTGAATAGAAGACATGCATCCATTTGACAATTCAGCCCAAAGATGTAGAAATAAAAAATAATTTTATCTTGTAAAGACAACTGGGATTTATTTGCTAATTTTCATCGATGAACGTTGATATCTTCAGACAATACTGCCTCCAAATGTCAAGATCTGGTGGAAATTAGCACCTAAGGATACAAGGAAATGTCAAAACTTTTTGAATGTGTTCACACATGTTGCATATTTGTCAAAAATAATAGAAAATAAATTTTCTGATTTCTTCTTTACTTCATCTTAGCTGTGATTATCAAAGACACAGTTCTTAAGGCATTCTGAAAATGCTTTATACAACGTAGTGAATTTGACTTCTAGAATAAAACTATTTCAAGATGTTTATTCCTAGATATATAAAACAAATGTCATTCTTTTAAAATGTTTTTGTAAAAGGGGTATAATCCACAATTTAATTGACAAATCAAAACAGCAATAAACAGTTTTAATTGTGAGAACTTGTTGAATTTACCTTTGATGGTTTGTAACATGTAATATTACCGGATATCCAATGTGACTTAGATTACAGTGACATTTTATTGGCTTTGAACTTGAAGTTAAAAGACACTTCTGTAACAGTTGAGGCCTTATAAAATATAATGGCATTGAAGTCACCAATGAAGAGGATATTCAACTTCAGGAGGAATAATCAATGAAGATTTTCATATGCTATTGGGAGATTTCAATAGCAGCAGACAATAGCCTTCTCTTCTTGATTTAAATTGCCACTTAAGAATTCTCAAATCAAGCCATAGGTCTATTCATGGATAAGATTATTCCAAACAAAAACACCACACAATAAAGTGTTCAAGGTTTTTGGTGTGTTATGGAATCAGCACTGATAAATGATGCTATTAATGGTGACAGAGTTTAGGAAGTGAATGCTTAACCAGTCATTTCAGTAGATTAATGAAATCTCGTTTGACATTGCTTTAATATGGAACACTGGAACACTTCAGCTTTTTATTGTTGAATAAATACAGGTGCAAAACTTGTGTTCAATTGAATTAAGATTTGTGGTTAATTTGAAATGACACAGGCTTGTATCAAAGTTGATTTAAACTCTACAGTAACATTTCTTTATTTGGTCATTTGTTAATTAAATGTCCTTCTGTTATGTAATGGTTTTATGGGAGTTTATTTCCTCATGCTAGTATTGGAATGGGAGAAAATATGAGTACAATGTACATGCATTTGAGTTCAGAAGCTGAAAATCCATTAAAGTGTAGATCCAAAGTCTGTTGTTAATGATTCTAGGTTAACATTTCAGATAATTATGCTACAACTACAAGAGAACTTTTGATATGAAATAAGTGACATAATAGAGTATTCTCTAGAATCAACCTTATATATTTATATAATTAAAACTTTCGTTTTAGAATAATAAAAATAACAGAAATAATAATATGCTTTGGAATACTCTTTAACTTGATTACATCTATCACTTGAAAAATTGATTTTCTTTCCTTTAAGCCGAGAAGTCCAGTTTACAACAATAATTTTCATGGGAAAATTAGGAAGTTGTATTCTAATACTTCTCTTTGATGCTTATCTTAATGTGCAATACTGAAAATAATGTTATTTTTGGTGGGTGCTAAAGCATTAAATTGGTGATTTTGTGGTCGATTACGCTTTTCTTCTTGTGCATGATACCCCATTAACAGGAAGAAAACAGATCCCATTTTAGCCTCTTTTTCCACTATTGTGCACGGCCATAATGGCCACATGCTTTTCTAATGTCCAATTGAATGATTTTACTGAATGGCAATGGAGATGAAAATTACACTTTGTTTTTATATCATCCTTAAAGTATATGAATGTGACTTCCTTCCTTGAAGTTCCGACTTTGATTGAATTACAGACAAGAAAAATAATAGCTTATGGATTATAGACTTCATTTCATGGTTCCTTGTTACCAAGACTTCACCTGCAGGAAGCCACACTTGAAAGATATTGCCGCTTTAACTATTGAGACTATTAAACCCTTAAACAATCTAAGCTTATTGACTTCGATAAAGTCTTTGACAATGTGCGAAGAGTTGAAATCCTTTAAAATAAAGACTCCCATTGTTCTAACCCCAAATGAAGAGCTGTTAAACCAGTATGCCACTATTATAGTCAACAAATTGTTACCTAGAAGGGGTATCCTATTGTCAATCCATAGACTAGAAGGTTAAGCCTTATTACATCCTCCTCAAGTAGTTCACACCTGCATCAATGTATCATATTCCTTCAAGTTGTCTCAAAATTCCTTGACACCAAAATATTTACTTTTCAAGAAAAACAGTAATTTCAATATTTTTGCAATAGTTAGGGAGGAATTTCATCTAAAAATTAAAAGAATTGCAAAGCTACTTACGACTGTTATTGTAAATAATGTTCAAAAATACTTTGTAAAGTAAAACTATAATTCAAATGCATTTTAAGGGAATTAATTAGATTCTATTTCAAAAACGCAGCAAGAACATACACAATTACAGTAGTTATTTTCAACTCATTTGTGTGTAAATCGTATACTTTAAAATGTTTGAAAACTACATATCTTTAAAAATGGACACAATTAGCACAAAATAAACAATCACACAAATGATACAAAGCTTCTGAGAGATTGTGTGATAAATAAAAAAAAAAAAATTCTGGAAAAAATTATAATTGTAGACCAATCAATCCACTTGGAATGGCCGTAACATTTTACATAGTTTTAACCCATTACATCTTCTTTTCTCTGTCCTTGTACTGTTTGTAGTGACAACAATATGTGTCATATTGGATTTGAATGACAAGACAAAAACTTTTAAGATTGACACAAAGATGGCATTACTGCAAACAAAAGTTGTAGTATCAATGTTTTGACTTATAACAAAGATGCTAATAATCTATATAAATTAGATAAATGGTGAATAATTCTTTTCATTGTTCTGTTTTACACTCTTGATATCTGGAGAAAAAATCTTAAGTATAGGTGAGCTGACAAATTAAGTAGTTAGGAGTAGATTTTTTATTGCTTTGACAACATAGAATAAAACAGATTAAATGGTTTGGGTAATTGATAAAGAAACATTCATTTGATAATGAATCCATAACTTTTTATGTGGACAATTTTGATATTTCTGTGTACAACAAGAACATAGCAATGTTTTTGTGATTTTTTTCTGAATAATTATGTTAATTATTATAATAAAAGTGAATATCACATTAAGTTTCAGAGAGTAACGGGGCAGGGTTAGGTAGGAAAAGTGTGTGAGGGCATGTGAGTGTGCATGTGTGTACATGTAATTGATAAACTTACAAATGAAGACTTGGTATATTATGGCATAATGTGGTAAAAGGGAATTTCAAAGTATATTACACAAAACTAAGCTATAATATCTAAATCTGCTGACATGAAAAAAGTTGAGCCACAATATATGTATACATAGAGCTAGAGAAGCACTGATTTGGGTGGTTCTTGATTGTCTAAAGTTTTCTGAAAGGCTTGTATCAGGCATGATTAGAGAGTTGATATTTGCCTAAAAGTCACTGTAAAAGAATCAGAAATGGCAATCTTTAGTTCTTAACAAATGCTTTCAATTCTTCAATAATCCAAAAGGGAATCACTTGATCCCTAAATCTATGTCAATTTAAGATCAAAGGTACAGTAAATTGATCTATCATAACCTGTATGGGATGAGTCAACAAGAAGAATTGCCATGATCTTTATGCTATATGTAAGTTCTAAAGGCAATGCTTTACAAAGGTATTGAATACTGTTGATTTGATGTGTTGACAAATTATAATACAGTTGTGTTCAAAGTTGGTTTAGATTCATAGCCAAACATATCTGAGCTGATCCTTCAACATATTCTTTTATACTTTAACACAAAGATCAAAACAGAGCCTTACATTTTCGTAAAACGGTTAGGATATACTAACTTGTTTATTTTGATGATTTTTTAGAGGTCACACATTGTTATTTTTTTTCTTCATGCAAGCTTATATCTTGAGAAACTATTATTATATGTACACCTCTTTTTTGACACTGGTATATGATAATACAATATCTTCAGTGGGGGCATAAAATACATATTTGAGCAGAAGCACACCTCTTTTTTGACACTGGTATATGATAATACAATATCTTCAGTGGGGGCATAAAATACATATTTGAGCAGAAGC
>JAVSBT010151093.1:0-14488 GCA_033118115.1 Pharyngocirrus eroticus | reverse complement strand
GTACACAATGAAGAGCTGAAACCAAAAATATATACGTTAACTAGTCAAAAATGTGTATTGAAGTAGCAAATGAGCTCTAAACTCAAATTGTTGGTAACAAAGTTGAAACTGTTCCGCTGCCTTAAGTGACGGTGTCAATTGTAACAAAATGGACATTGTATATGCATTTTTGAAATAAACCCTGAAGAGAGTCCTCGATGACTTGAAACATGTAGGTTTCAAACCGTATATCTTTTTTGTTTGACTTTATCATTGTTTTATATACCGTATTTGTTCGAAATGCCGCCCCTGTTCGAATCGCCGCCCCCCTAATAGACCCTTCAAAAGAAATAAGGGCCGAGGTGCCCGAATACCCGCCGGGTTAGCCTGTTAGACAGTGCCGCTAGTGACTGGCAGTCTTATAGTACTGAATATTCTAGACTTCCATTTTGAATGCATTGTCTTTTATTATCAATAGCCATGTAATCACAAGATGTATATAAGGGATAAGGCAGGGATATTTTCATTTTGACTTTTAAAAATAACATATGGCAGACAGCGGTAAAAGCAAACATAACTCTGAATTGGACGATGACAACAAGAAACGTAAACTACACAGTTATAGTTATACCATTGACTTTAAACTAGAAGCTATAGCAGATTTATAGCAAGGCTTAACAAAAGACGCTGCTTCTCGGTAGTAAGACAGACAAGACTTTTTTTATAACATTTTAAATGATTTGCGAAATGCATTGTTGGGCAAGAAATGAAAGATTGTTTAAACGAAATAAAAAGTTCCAGTTTTTCACATAAGAAAGTGTCAAATTTTTGGTTTCTTCAAATGATTTACATTGATCTTAAAAATAAGATTTATAGCAAGGCTTAACAAAAGACGCTGCTTCTCGGTAGTAAGACAGACAAGACTTTTTTTATAACATTTTAAATGATTTGCGAAATGCATTGTTGGGCAAGAAATGAAAGATTGTTTAAACGAAATAAAAAGTTCCAGTTTTTCACATAAGAAAGTGTCAAATTTTTGGTTTCTTCAAATGATTTACATTGATCTTAAAAATAAGTGTCGGATCAAACGGGCTCTCGAAATAAATAGCCGCCCTGGCGGCAATTCGAACAAATACAGTATGTGCTTAAGGCGTCATAAGGGTCTACTATACCAATAGGTAGTATATGCAAAACACGCCCACTATTAATGATAATTAGGCCTTTAAACACACCCATTACTAAATATGTCGGTCATGACCCTCGAGATAGGTGTCAATCAATATGACATGAAGTCAATTCGGACTTGGTAGACTAGCATCTTCTTCTCTCCTTTAAACTTATACGTAACAAAATGAAACTTCGGATAGGATAGCAGATTTTAAAAATTAAGCAAGGCATCAACAGTATGACATTGTGAAGCAAAATTACTATGTATATTTCGCCAACAAATCATTATAGTATTTCCTTTTTATAAAATGGTAGTTGCGTGCTTAATCCTCTTGTTAAAGTTCTGTGTAAGCATTATCTAGGTACCGTTTTCTTGGGAACAAGTTCCTATCAATTCGTCTAAAGGATATAAACCTTGAGTACACATGGCAGGCATCAGAATAAACAAATGCAGTTAGATATGAATTGATTGTTGTCAACAAAGTAAAATGATCAGGAATAATAGTAGATATATACACGCGTTCACTCGTTGTCAACCAGATTCATTCAGCTATGATAAAGGGAGAATAAACGCAAGACGTATGATATCTTGTCGTATACATTTTTCGGGCACGTGCGACTAAAACTGATACACAGTTGCCAACATCGACACATTCTACGATTTCACGTTTGTTTCAGTAAAATAGACATTCACATTGCAACGTAACACATATCTAAGTCATAAAATGTATGTAGAAAATACACAGACAATCAAAACGACTTTAAAGCAATATGAACAAGGAACTTCATGAGTCGCGTAGAACAACTTTAGGCCTTGAAAAAAAGATGTAAACAGTTCGAAAGAGAACTGGTATAAACCTAGTTTTATAACTTTTCTTTATCAAGATCATGATCAAAAAATCTGCCTCCTCGGTTGAAAAATGTAACATACCATACATTAAAAAATCAAAGCAAGTATTTCAATTATGTTCCTGCGGCTCCGAATTTTGATTTAGAAATTGAGCGGTAAACTTTTGTCAGTGTCTCTCATTGGCTGAATACCATTCTTTTACTATTTTGGGGTTTTTATCTGGATCATATTTTAAAAATCTGCCTTCAATTTTGGAAGCTCCTGTGTGTATTGTGTTGAACAAATGTAAAAAGGAATTTGAAATGTGTGATGGCTTCCGGATTTTTGATTGAAAATAGCGTGGGGACTTTGTAACCTTCTACACGATTAGCTGAATGTGGTATATGCGGAAGAATTTTTGTCTCACTAAGACTGCCTGCTAGGATGTTTGCATATATTACCTATAGGCTTATTGCTTTTTTTGATATGCACCAACTTATGTCCCAAATAATCATTTTTCATAAAAGATAATGCTATAAAAGTATATATATTTTTGGCTTTAGGACATCTTTAGCCAGAGTTTGATGTCACTCAAATTTATTTGAATTTTGTTCAACGTATAAAAAAAAAACATAAAAAAAAAAAAAAACAGCGAAATTTCAAGGCCTGCTTAAGGAAAGTTTTGCTTTCAAATCTACTATTATATTTGCATTTCACATATACAATATAATTTATAAACCTACTACATTATAACCTATATATAGAAATATGTGTCCTTAATGAGTAGAGCTTAGGATTCAATCAAGCGAGATTACCTAACTTGACAGATGACATAATTCACTTACATGAGAACTAGCCAATCACAAGATGTGATGGTGTAGTGTCAATGGTCATTTGATTGTGATGGTACATCAGATGCCTTCATCTCATTAGCATTAGGCTGAAACTGCACTTCAATTTTTATCATTGATGTAATCTGAAGGGTATATCATTTTAATACTTTGGTCAAATTTGCTTGGGAGTTGACCACTTTATCAAATTATTTAATTTCCAGTGTTCATTATTTTTGTTTTCTTTTTAGGGAGGTGAGGAAGGATTTGAAACAGTTTACCAGCAATGTACACGATGTTGCAAAGCTTTCTTGGATGAAGAGTCTAAATAACTATTGAATGGTAGTAGTTGGTCATGAAAATATAATCAGATTTGTAACCATTTTACAAAACAGGATGTTTCATAATGGGAAATATTAAATGGATTTAAAAAACAAAACAGGAATCATTTGCTACAGCAGCATTTATGAACTGATATTTGGGATGTAGTAAAACATTGGGCTCAAAAAATCCTTTGAATGTCAAATCTATACAAACATACTTATAGCTTTTTCATTTACAATAAGTGAGCAAATCACAATCACTTTGATGAAAGAGCAATTATTAATTTAACATGAGAAAATTGTAGTTCACAGTTATAATCATGATACAAATTAGACAACCAAGATAAAATTTGCCTTTGTAAGAAAATATTTTTTGGGAAAAAAGATTACTCCCTTAGTTCCACCATTAAATATCTTGAACTGTGTTTACGAAACTAATTTGTATAATGACAGAAAAGATGTTTCCACAATAAAACTATGTTAGACATTAGTTTAAAAATTCTACTGAGTACTCTCTCTCTATTTTCCACTTTGAACAATTTATGCGAATATTGCCTATGCACGTTACATGTACATGTATGTTTCACTTCAAGTTATCTTTTTTAATCTAAACGAGACCACAAAAGAATGAATTATCTCCTAACATGCAAAAGAGCATAAGTGTACCTTGAACTGTCTCAAACTATTTAAGATGAAATATTAGCCTACAAGTTTCCATTGGAAATGTTTGGAGCACTACTAGATTTAATATCTGATCCTTCAGACATTTCGTTAAGATTCTGTGGCTGTGATGTACTAGTGGCAGATCTTTTCTCCACAGCCAATGACTGTGCTGCTCCCATTACTTGTCCTTGTAACGCAAATTGTTGGATTTTCTGCAATGTGGTTGGATTGATATTCACAGAAGGCAATGATACATTTGATAAAGGCATATTTGCATATTTATTGTGCTGTTCACTACTCATTGTCTGTTGAGTGACCACTTTGTATGGATGACCCACTATTTGCTTTGTTACCACCCCTCCTGTGGAGCTTTGGACTTGGAAAGTATTCTGATGTGTTGCTGAATTTTGGTGTAATTGTTCAAAATTGTAGTTACTTAAAACACTGGTTGTGTGCATAGAATTTTGAGGAAGTGTTACAGACAGACTAGTAGCAGTTTGTTGAACAGTATTTTTAATCAAATTTTTAACTAGTGAACCAGAGTTTCCAATCTGAACACTACCTGGTAAAGGTTGCAATACTCCATTAGACACTGTTACTGGTACACCTTGGGATGTCAAAAGCTTCCCACCAACATTCAATAAAACAACTTTGTTTTGACCAGTCTGTGTTAGAAGGTTTTGAATTCCTTGGCTTTGTCCTGCTACTTGTTGAATCTGACCTTGGACTTGGTTTTGACTCTGTGTCAATATTTTTGCATTTCCCTGCTCCATTATATTGACCTGCTGGCCTACTTTAGGTACAATCGGTGTAGGTGTCTGAGGTATAATTTTTAACCCTGTGAGTGAACTTCCTTTTTGGACTCCCTGAACTTCTTTTGCCATGTTATGGGAAGTCAAATTTGATTTACTAATTATACCTAACCCTTTTAAGTCTGAATGGGGGATCTCATTTTGAGGGATCTTTTCAACAGTAGTGTCAGTTACTGCCTCAGAGGAGGCTGGATGAACAATTTGCATTTGTGTCACAACTGGCGATTTATGGGTCACTTGTATAACAGGTTTTTCCACTTTTTGAATACTTGCTTGAGCCAATAACTCGAGGTTACTAAGACCTGTTGTTTGAATACTTGGTCCTACATTTGTTTCTATGGGCACATTTTTCAGTTCTTCAGAATTTGATGTACTGTCAAGCCCTTTTCTTGGCAGGTTCTGTTGATCTATGACATCTGAAGTATTGTGTATGTTATTTACTTCCAATATTCTCCCATCTGTTTTTACCATTGGTGCTGCCACAGAGGCAGCTTTGAAAATTTGAACCCCACCAGGTGTGATTCCCTGCAACTGTATTTTTTCTGTTTGTCCTGAGGGTGTCTGAATGTATTGAACAGAAGGCTGGTTAGTTTTAGTGTTTGCCATAGGTGTATTTATTTGTTGAGTGGTTTGGAAGATATTTGGCTTGATTCCACTAGCCTGAGCAGTAGATGTTTGTGTATTCTGGAGAGTGTTCAAACCACCTTTTGCAATTGCTGTATGCAAGGATTGAAGAGGAACCACCACTCCAGATGGTAGAACAACACCTTGCACCACACCTTTTGATGTCATAATGTTTTGGGGCGACACTTTCAACACTACATTTTTCTGACCCATTTGTAAACTCTGGCCTGTTGCATTTTGAGTAACTTTTACAGTTTGATTTCCCAATGCTTGTGAAGAACTAGCTGTTGTAATGTGACCAGTACTTGGAATGCTTGATTTGATATTTGTAATTGATGTTGTCACTGTTTGAGCAATGTTGCCAGGATTTTGTAGTACTGCTGGTATTGGCTTCTTCATTGCTAAGGTAGTGGTAGTGCATGGTCGACATTGCTGCATGGTGGGCATTTCAAAATGAGGGACTTTCATTTGGGCTGTTGGCAGTGAAGTTGGAACCGATGTTATCACAGCTTTGACCGCATTGTCAATGACAGACTCATTAACAGGTTTCATTCTAACCACATTTTCTGGTGTCAAGTGATCCTCTTTAAACAACTGTTTAATGGCTGTATGTGGTGCATGTGTAGATTGAGTAACAACTTGTTGAGAACCAGTCACAGGCTGGCTTAAGACAACTTTGGCTCCAGGTGTATGGTGGGTTTGTACAAACTGGACAGGTACTGTTTGGCCCATCTTAGGTGCAACAATCTGACCTCCCGGAGGAGAAACAAGCCTAACCTGATTTGGCACCATCCCTGCTGGTAATTGAAACCTCTGTCCTCCTATGGATACTATCTGGGTCTGCTGTGGGACCTGATTTGTTAGCATTTGAACATTTGGAAGTTGAGCTTTATTCACTACTTGTACTTTACCTGGGGTCTGCAGTGTTTTAGCAGGCGACACAGAGACTCCAGTATGTTGTCTAGTTGCAGAAACAGGTTGGCCTGCAAAAACTAACTGATGCTGCCCATCATTTCTTGGGATAAGGACTAACTGCTTAGCACTACTTGAGTTAGTACATGGAATCATTTTCTGACCTTGTACTATATTAGGGGCTACAGAAAGCTTCTGTTCAGACCCTGGTGGTGTGGACATTACATGACCTGTAACACTGCTTCCCTGGGTTTTGTTTTCATGCACTGTTTTAGGTACCAAACTGTCACCATGGGATTTAAGTTGAGCTGCTCTGGTCTCAAGAAGAGTCTTAACAGTCACATTGTTGGTGTACTTTGGTTGCTTAGGACTCATAATTTTTATCATTCCTGTATTTAATGAGGACTTGACCTCTTGTGGATCACCTACTGTAGCACTTGTGATTTCTGCAGTTTGAGATTGGCTTGTCTTTTGGACTAAGTTGGTCATTTGTTTCGTCTGAGCTATAGAATTGTTACTTTTTGGCTGCATGGTTATACCTGGCAAAAGTTGAATATGCGACACAGTTGGAACAGACAGACTTTGTTTTAGCCTGCTTGTATTTTGTTCTGATTTTTTTAAGTGTGACACAGGGGTCTGGAGCAGTCCAGCAAGATTGGTGTTTGCAACTGTATTTGACTGCATAATTGTTGGGGTAGTACTTAACGCTGTGCTTGTTTTCAGCTTTATATTTTGTGCCTTTAAGAGCTGTTGGATCACATTGGGTGGCAATTCTGACACATTATTGTATTGATAACATTGTCCTTTAGGAGTAGAGACAATGCCAAGCTTTCCTGCAGCAAGATGACTTCCCCCTACTGAGGCAGCAGTTGTTTGGGCTTTCTGCTCTACACCTTGTGGTGGGGCTGAAGGTTTCATGGCAAGCAAAGCTTTTATCACTTCTTGAGTGCTTGGCTTTATCTGAGTCTGTCCTGATTTTGTAATTTTTGAGGATGAAACTGAAGTTGTTGCATAGGTAGTAATTGTGTGGGCTTTTTGACCAGCTAACTGGGCTACCAGATTACTATTCTGCAGTTGTCCAACATTTACAGCCTGAACACTTTGTGGTACATTTTGTTGTAAGAGTACTGGATTGAGTCCTTTCACTAAGACTGTTTGATTATTGATATTGATCAAACTATAACCTGAATTTTGTATACTTTGTGGTAGTTGAATCTGCTTGTCAGAACTGGTTATTACTTGTGGTTGTGCAACAGTTTTGGGTACAACAGAAGTTGTTGGCAAAGCTTTTGGTTCTATCACTTTCTTTTTTTTCAAAAACCCAGGATCTTCAATATTATTTGGAATGAATCTTCTTTTCCTTATCCGCCCTCTAGAGCTAATGCCAAGTTCTAAATCTTCTGGAGTAGGAGTATTGGCAGCACTTCTATCTTCTTCTGTAGCCAGTTTTCTTGCTGCTGCTCTTTTTTCTCTCATTGCTGCCTTGAGATCTTGTTTATCATCATCGATATCTTCATCACTGTTTGTGGTGTCTTCATCTGATGAGGACTGTGGTTCTTCACTTTCCCATACATCATCAACCTCCTTAAAGAGAATCAGTATATTCAAGAATGAGACTTCAAAAAAAGTGCAGAACCTACCTTGTCAAAGTTATTTATGAGCAACATTTTTTGAAATAAAATGTTATGATTAATATACTATGAAATTGAAAGCCATTTATTATTCTTTTAGGCCTATTATATCTGGCTATACATGTTGTGATATTTCAGTACTTCAGAGAAAACTTTGCATAACTACCTTTATTGCTGCTGCTGCTTCTTCTTCTTCATAAGTTTCATATTCTTTTCTGAGCTTCATTTTTGCTCTTTTATTGGCTTGAATAAGTTTTTGATCCCACGGTTCAAGTTCTTTAAGTAGATAAAGGAGTCTATCATAGAGTTCTTTCTCACACTTTTTTCTTGGTGGGGGTTTGATAACCTTCAAAATAAAAGCAAACAGTAAATATTGTGGTTTCTACAGAATATCAAGTTTCATCATTTCCAAACTATTGCCAATTTTCAACATAATGTAATTATCAGACAAACCTTTTCTTTCTTTCCCCTTTTTTCAATTGTAGGTTCTGTTTCAGCAAAGAGTAACACAAGATCTTTTAAACCCTCCACACTGTCTGCAATCAACTGGAACATACCAACTTCAGGAACCTGTTTACAAGGAAAACAATAGAAAAACACATATTACATTAAATCAAATAATATGTTATCAACAGGGTTCACACAGCTCTGGTGATACAAAATTCAAGGGAAATAAAGACTTTCCCCATGCTATTTTCTTCAATTTCAAGACAAAATATCTATTACTTTAAAGGAAAAGAGAACTGAATTTTACAATCCAATAACTTTATCATTCAAAAGGATCCAAAGGTTCCCTTCCAACTCCTAACAAAATGTGGGCCTGGGGCCCTTTATGATCCCCAGAATCTGCTGTATTGATTTCCTTTTACCTCAGTACATGTAAGAATATTTCAATGGATACCATTAAATTATTTGATTTCTGAAACATGAAATACCTGGGTTTTTTTCAAATTTTGAATAAGAAACACCTGTATATCCCTTACAATAGACATCAATTTGTGGTTAATGTATTTTTAATATTTTTCCCAGTATGATGTCATAATGTTATTGAGTATACTAATCATAGACACAAAAAAAGCTCACCATGAAAGAATAGAGCAGAACTTCCTCTAGAATGACATTTTACCAACATTAACACCTATTCCTCAGACCCCTGGCCATAAGGATATGCCAACTGGCTAATATCCTGGGTTTTAAATATTTTTCCTATGTGAACCCCAGTACCTTGAACAAAAATCCCATTGATTACTCAAATATCATCACCCTTCTGAGTTCCCGGATTTTGATATTTCAGACTGTTTAGTAAATAGGATGACTCTAATATCGAATCCAGGAGTGACAACAAAGAGATTTCAATGAAGTCAGGTACCACTATAAATGAAAAATGTTTTTTTTGCAATTGGATCAATGAGATTTAAACATCTCCATTTTTTAACACAAATAAAACAAATAAGTGACAAGGAAATGTTGATTTCCTATTGCCAACACAAATGTGTATTTTGGAATGACACAGTTATAAACTCTTATATGAAGCCTTGCTTCATATTGTTCATTCTTGTCTTATTTTTACATTTTTCGCTGTGGGTCTCTTAGATTCTGTGCCACAGTGCGGGTCTCCCAAAAGAGTCTTGTCAGTCCCCATTGGGAAAAAAAGCAAATCGAGCCCTGTTCAAGTGACAATAATCTGTCGGAGAGCAAGTTAATACTAACAGATGACAACTTTTTTTTCAATTCTTGAATTTAAACAAGTAGCAAGCCAAGATTTATCATTGGAGTTTCATTTAGATAACAGCTTTCAAGGATATTTTTTGTACAAAATTTTAGGATTTTCACAGCTCTAGATTTTAATTTTTCAAGGATTCAGGACTGCTGTGCCAACCCTGTATCAATCTACAACAACTGAAACATCCTGCTTAAAACAAAACAAATATAATTACCACTTCCTCCCATTCAAAGTCACTTTCTTGTTCCGGCTCTTCTTCTTTTATATCATTTGGCTCTGCCTCAAGAATTGACTTTTCTTGGTTTGAAGGGAGACCATCAAAATTTGCTTTGCACTCACGTTCTTGCTTTACATTAGCCAAGTCCTCAATATCTTCCACCTTTGCATCTGATAACTTTTCTTTTTCACATTCCCATTCTTGTTTCATTGAACCTTCCTTTATTCTCACTTCATTGTCTTTAATGATAACTTTTTCATCTAGGAGTTCAGAAGTATTTTTATCAAAATTTAAATTTTCTTTCAAATCATCTTGCAAAACACTATGTTTTGCATCTTCATTTGCATCAAAACCCTTTTTTTTCACAACCTCAGGACAAGTAATACTGCTGTTGTTTATATCACCTTCAAGGCTTCTTTCAGTAGCACTACTAATCACTCCATTTCCTTGCAATCTCTCTTGACTAGTTTGTTGTTCACACAGACAGGATTTCTCAGTGTTAGTGTGATCACTTTTGTCCATATCATCACTCTCTACACCTGGAGAATCACATTTAACCTCTACAAGTTGGCACTCAGGTTGGCTTTTATCATTGGTATAACTTTCAAAGGGAGTTCTTTTAGTAACCTTAACTGCGATATCTATCAGTTCCTCTTCCTTTTCTACACACTCTATAATATCTGATGGGTCACACATGTTGGCTTCATCACCGTCAGGTTTATCACAAGTGGTTAAATATTTATCCTTTGTACTCTTTTCATTTGTAATATTTTCATCATCAACATTAGTATCATCCTCTTTGTCTTTTGTCCCAGTTCTTTTCTTTCCACCTCTCCTTCTTGATCTCCCCCTGTATCCCTTTTTGTTTTTTCTAGGGCTAGAAGAGGTGGAGCTAATAGATGGGCTAGGGCTGACACCCCTAGATAAATTCTGAATGTCCAATTCCTTAGTTAAAGATGAAGGCGTAGGAGATCGAGATGGAGTGTTATCTCTAGAATCAATCAAAGCTTGCAATCTACGACTCTTTGGATACACAGGGGTGGAACCTGTAGAAATAGTTGGCGTACTACTCCTGGACTGAGACCCAGAGTCATTTCTACTTGGAGTGTCTGCTCTAGAGGCGTCAGAAAAGTCAGATTTCTGTCCATAGGGGCTGAACCTCGTACTTTTTGCTTCTGGCTCACCAATGTCACTATCTCCAATATCACTTTCACTACACGATCCATTTCTACCACTCTCTTTTGTTACCATTCTTGGATTCTACAAGAGATATAGGACATAAATTCAGAATATCAAAAGGACAATTTATCTAAACATTAGTTATCAACAAAAAGGGTATATTAGTTGAAATGAAAGTCAATATGAGAAGCTCTTCAATTTTAACCATTTATAAATAAATGAGAGACTTGACTGTTCCTAAAAATGATTTTCTTGGTCTTGCATCTATTGTCAAGACCTATGAAACAAACAATGAAAAAACTGCATACGTCAACATGCAGGAATTCTTGCTAGTGGTGTCCTGTAAGTGACAAACAGGCCTAAAAATCTAGAAAAAGCCTTGGTGCAAAAGATTTGTTATCCTGTTCCAGATATTAAGAAAGGTCTAAAGTTGAGACAGACTGGGACAGTGTATTAATAATACAGGCCAATGTATCTTAGTGCAGTTCAACATATGTGACTGAAGTGAATAATTCTTCTGTTGCCACCAAGATGTTTTCTTACCTGTCTTAACCTGCAGTCTCTAGATCTAGACATTTGACTTGGAGATGGTGATGGAGTGGGTCGTCTTGAAGAAGCTTGCTTTTTCTTCTTCTTTGAATTTGATTTCTTTTCTGCTCCTTTTAAGTTCCTAGCTGCCTCAATTTTGTCATGCAAGTCTTGCATAAACTGTAAAAACAAAAGCATTTAATCATACTACAATCTTTCATTCATTTAAAAGGTATTTTCTGGAAATTTATGAAGATGAAATACTAAGGATAACTAATCTATATTTCTTACCAAGGGTTATTCATAGTTTGAAAAATGATGAATTTTTAATGAAAAATACCAGGGTTTAACACCATAATACAATTATCTAATGGATTATGGTATGCCAAGTGATCCTACCTTTTGTTTCCTTTTATCAGGCTTTACAGGTTTATCCATCTTTGGGATTGGAAGAGGGCTTTGCTTATATATTCTTAGATCTTGACCACAGAACTGAGGGAAATGCATGTAGCTGTTGCCTTGTGCATCATAACCTAACAAATATTCTCTTTGTTCCACTATATCTTGGGCATCGATGGCATCTTTTACAGATGGAGTCTCCTAAAATGCAACAAAATTCAAACTAAAAAAAACAACTCATCACTTCATTGGTATCAATCAAATCTTAAAACTAGATGATAATTTCATTTTGCCTCACATATACTACTTACAAGAAACATTTTGTTCCTTGTGGTGGTTTTTTATGTCCTACATAATAGTGACATTTTGATCGCAAGAAATGAATATAAAACAAAATGGACTTACCAAACACAGATCACAAAGTCCTTTGACAATCCAAACTCTTTGGTAAAATGTAAGTTCATCAAATTTCTTCCTTTCCAATGGATTTTTCAATCCTGAAATAATTTGCATAATAATTATCATTATTTTCACATAAACACACCAACTAAGGTATAAATAAATATGTTCCCACTCTTCAGCAAATAATAAACTAAATGACAAGTATGTTTATGCTCCCATATCATTGCCACAATTTCTTCATATCTCAAAATCCAATAAAACTGAAAGTAAAATTAAAGGATAAGAAAGTTGATGCTTCTTTACTGTTATTGGCATATTTGTGTGCAAATTACCCATGTGATGATATTATAGTCCTAAACTATTTCACATTACTTTCAATCTAAGAACATTTCACTGACAGACTTAACTCACCAACAACCTCAAAAAATTTGTCTTCAAGTCCAAGCTTTCTGCAGGTCTGAAATATTCAGGTCCAACTCTGATTACTGTTTTCTTTAGAAAGTATATCTTCATTATATTCAAAATTTGGCTCAAAAGCAATTCACAACAATCTGACTAAAGAATACAAATATTTTAATAAAAGAAAAAAATGGAATCCGTAAACTTACAGTGGGTATGTCCTTTCCATTATCTTTCAAACATTTGTAAAATTGCCTTAATTTCACACGTAGTTTTTCTTCCCATACAGAATAAGGCATCATTGGTTTTTTGTCCAATCTAAATAAACATGCAAAGTTTTTTTAAAAAATATTATGAGACAAAGATCATTTAAAAGATTTAAGAGTCTCTGCCTGAGAAAACCATGCAAAATCTCCAATATCTGGAGGATGGGGGTCGGAGGAATCCTTTCAAAGTTTGTATGTAGACTTCTTATAAACAAAAATCTTCAAATAAAATTCAAATATTTTTGGGGTTGGAGAGAGGAAAATTCAATCAAAAGTGTTTGAGTCTTCGTACAAAAAATACTCTTACAGTTAAAGACTCAAAATTCATATTGGGCACAGTTTATTAACTGATCTACAAGAGAAAAAAAGTTTAAATTGATAGGGGAGCTATCTAGCGGTCATTGTATATGCCCAGGGAATGAAACCAGCAGAACCCCATGGGAGCCAAATGACTCCAGTCACATTGCCTTAACATGGGCTCCTGGAACTTCCCGCCGGAAGAATAACAGGAGCGGGGGTATATGCTCCCGTCTTGTTTCATTCCCTGATATACCCCTATCACAATACAAGGCCTTTTGATTGGCGTAACCGCCATGTTTGTTTGTCTCTTAGCGAGTAAAAGATAGCTTTTAAAACTGAGATTATATTGTGAAGACATTTTTTAGTGAATTGTTGAACAAAGTGTAATATTTAACTCCTCACAGAAACCATACGATTTTGACAGTCCAGTTCTACTGTTATACTAGTACTCAATACTGTCTGCGAAAGGTCCAACTTTATTAGTAAGCTACTTTTTTAACTCCTGTTTAAAACATTCTTTTATGACGGTCGAGGGTAGAAAATATCTCTTTGTTTCTTGTAAGGATCCAACTATCTTATATGTTTGAAATTGTATTTTCTTATATACGAATAATATTCAAAGTTATTCTCAAACAACGGGTCTTCTTCACATGTTTTAAAGTATTACAAAGAAAACCTACAAATGATCAAAAACGAGACTTGCCACATGATAAAAATCCTACTACTCCAAGGCTCAACATAAGGATTTTCAGCACTGGCCCAGGCGGACCTGTAGGAATTTTTTTCTACTGGCCCGCCATCAGGATCCACTGGCATATATTTTGAATCCACTATCCTAGCCAATCTCCACCATGGACTTTTCCTTATACCTGGGACAGTAGGAGAAAAAAATCCACTGTCCCGTACAGACCCGTTACAGTCAAAATCTAGTGGCCTGCCTTGATAATCTGGACTGTCATTGGTCTTCCAGGGGTCGAAAATACCGAAATAAACAAATCGTATTGTAACAGATCTTGATATGACAAATGTCAAAAATACTCAATGATTCTAGTCTGTGTACATGTATCTAGTACACAACATAAAACGTGCTGCTTGTTTCTGTACAGGCTGATCCCTGGTACATAGTGCTGCTTTCAGCATTAAAACATCATAACGTAACAGAGGATATGTGCCAAAACACGTGGTGTCTTGGCACAAAACATGGAAGCCAAGCAGCCTGTCTATCGTCAGATTGTCTATGATTTTTGAGCATACATTTTTTATTAGTTTGCTGACAGGTCAAAAATTGTTTATCTAAATAAAAAT
>JAVSBT010151092.1:10792-31315 GCA_033118115.1 Pharyngocirrus eroticus | reverse complement strand
TGTATTAACAAAGAGCAAAGAATCACAAGACAGTCCCCCTTCTATATAATTATGTGTAAAAGAAGGACAGAACATCAAGTTGGTATGCAATATTTTGTAATTTTTCACTTCCAAGTTCCACCTATATCTATAAAAAAAAATGAACCGAAAAGATATATGATAAAGGTATGGACATTGAGTTCTTTCAGGTATATATGACATCTGCAACTAAATGTTCTACACCTTGTGACGTGCCTTATCAATGGATCGTAGGTGTGATATATATTTCTTACAAGGCTTGAATTTCCTGCAAGTTTGCATCAGAATTTAAGAGTACAAGCATGATGTTTATATGTCAAGGTTTGTAACCTTAAGATTAAAATATGATATGTCACAACCCCCACTCACCATAAGTACATTATTTCTTTACATAATGCAAAAAACAAAAACGAAATTGAGGTAAAACTTCATTTCTGGAGCCCTTCACAGAATAGAACAGAATGTACATGTATTAATAGAAAATATCAAAATGAAACTCTGACTTTACATACTATTAGGGAATTGATAATAATTATGGTAAATTTTGTAAAAAAATAAATGCAAGGGAATATATACATTACCAACTTGATTATCAGACAAATATCACTACATTAATAAATTCGATCTGTATTAAGTAGAGATCTTACATGAAACAAAATGAAAAGCAAGTCACATGTACATTGTACTATGCATGTATCATAGAAAACAACTTCTATTAACAATGTGGGGAAATATTGAAATAGGGGATAATGGCATGTTTTTTCATAAGAATTAAGATAACATGCATGCAAAGGCAATAAACTTATGTGTATAGTGATAGTAACATTCCTTTCCCTGTTATAGTGAGTCAGTTGTATCAATGACAAATATATCCACTTTCGGATTTGTCTTGGTTATCAGTAGGTTTCAACAATGATATCTTGATAAAAAAGATCAAGTATGTTTATGAACATATATTTCTCTATGTATGAATATACTTAAAATCATGTTATACATAAAGAAATTAGTCGAATTATGCCCATGACACACCTGTCACTCCCTTTCATGAATGTCTAGCTCATAATCATGATTATTATATAATATAAAGTTTTTTCATGAGCATACAATGATACATAATGATCATCATGCCATTGTAATATAAGACGGGGGAACTTTCAATGGCAGAATGTACGTTTTTTTCTATGAGAATCTGATTACCTGTAATTGTAATTTTAAAGAAAAGTATAGAAGTGTCAAACGTTATAAGCAATCATTCAGTCTTGAAAGACGAATATTTTACGTAAGCCCTATACGTAAAAAAAAAAGGTACAAGTCTATATACAGTGTATACGACAAGTTGTGTGCCAAACACCTAAGACGAATTTCATAAACACTTCTCACAAAACGTTTCAGCAAAGCGTCGTTACCATGGTAGTTAAGACAATCAAAATGCTTCAACGCTCGACGGAAGTCTGATAATTTTAGTTTCGGTGGGGAGGACGCAGCTGGCAAACCTCGTTTTCGTTCAATGTGAACTCGTGGCTGTCCTATGTAGTCGGAGCTTAGATGCTGGCAGATGCTGTTTAGATGAATACGCGTATACGGTCGATACATAAACTCATTGATGAAATCGAAAGGGACATGACCATGATGCAGTTCATTCATAAGTTATCGGAAATTTGATACCAGACCTTGAAATGGTAATGTCTGAAATTAGGTGGTATTTCAATCTTGTTTCACGTTTGAGTTTTGACACTTCACTCTGATGCGGATTGAGTTCATCTGCCAAGCTATCATAATCAGTGCTGCATTCGACTCAGTTATTTCGGCTTTAGTTTACGAAAGATGTTCATATCAAATTTCTTAGGAGTGTTTCCTATCGACGGAGTTAAATATACATATTAATGATATAATATTTCGTCTCGAATTTATACTATAGAAAAATTATCAGCATCAGTTTGTAAATCTTATTGCATATTTGTCATATCGTTATCATGCTAGGGGACTTCAATGCTGGCTTATGCATTAAAACTGCAAGGATTGCTCAAACAGATGTCACTCCAGACGGATGAAAAGAGCACATGCAACACTCTCTTTTACATGTGTTCACTGTAAAGACGATTCAATAAGTCAGATTCTTATTCAATTTGATTTCTTCTGACGAGAGGTGAGGGAAGGCGAGACGAATTATAGCTGCTTGTTACCAAGAAAACTAGTTCGAGGAGGCTGCTCGGGTAAGATGCAGCTGTTGCACGGTTTTAACAGGTATAGTAATTCTAGCAATACATGTATAGCTCGATTTACACGTGTACAATATACACCTACTAAAGCGTAATCAAGTGGTACACAGTACACACATCCGATTTAAAAGGTTAGCCTTTATACCTCATTTGAACGTTTGTGTGCTCTTCAAACATGACTTTATATTCTGATATAATCATATACCATGAGTATGACTCTGACATCTATGTCTGGTGTTGGAAGTCTATTTTATGTACATGTCATTAACTTTATCACATCAAACAGTATTATTGTTAAGGTATGCTCAAATTCTTTTCTTTTTTTAATGTCAATTCACTAAAGTTATTGTACAACATAGTTTTCCCAGCATGGGTGTTTTTCTTCCTCGTATGTTCAGTAGAAATTAAAGCAAATTGCAGGTCACACAAGTATTATGTGAGGACTATTGAAATTGAACAATTACAATTATAGCCAGCATACACAGTACTGTATATATAGCCAAGATAAGCCTGGGGAGTGTATACATGTATATAAAGTAGAGAATGAAGAAGATGAGGGTGTGTAGCATAGCATACATGCCTGAAATATTTGTCTACAATTCAGCTATTATAAACCTTAAGGGTCATTGCTTCACCATACATAATAAAATAGTTTGATTCTCACATTCAGCTGCAGTGCTCTTTACTTTGAGTTTGAGCAACCATGTTTGGGCAATAGCTAATGTCATAAAAAAAAGCAGTCAAAGTGCAATGAAACCTTTCCCATTTTGTACATAACATATTGTGCCTTGTCAAATAGTGATGTTTCTCCTTAGATTTTCCCCCTATTGATATGACACATTTAGTGCTATATTTATCATTTGTGTCAATATTTAAGTTCCTGTATTCAAACCCATTATATTCATTCAAATTTGTACCTGTATTAAAATACTGAATATATACAGCAATATTCAACAGTTTGCATTTATTATACAGTGCATCTATCTATCTTTATGCAAAGCTGCAACTTAATTAAGATGTTTCCTCAAGTTTTAGCATGCAAATTCAATATGGATTTCACATTGAAGTGGCATTTGTTTTAGTTCTCTGCTGTTTCTAAATTTTAATGTATACACTAGTGAACAACTGAACATGTATGAAATAGTTTTCTCCAAAGAAATTATCACATTACAAAAGAGGGTCAAACATTTCCAATCTTACAGCTTCAAGATACTTCCTTTTCAGTTTACAAGTACCTGAAAAGTGGCACAACTAGCTTTTGAACAACCAGATTGAAGTGGCTGTCTACACTATAGTGATTGAATAATATCATAATCATGTACTCTACTTGTAGATGATATACATAGTGTTTCTACTTTGTGTAGTTAACTTACTTGTGCTAAATACAGTCAGCTTAGCATTATATTGCGAGTTAATACTCTGATACATTATGGCAAAAACCAGAAGTTGTCCAAACATTTTGCAAAAGTATAGCAACTCATAAAGAAACCTTTATTTCAATGATTTCCATTTACTTGCAGATCAAAATGGCAGAAAAGACTATCGTTCACTTTGGATGATGGAGGAAACTGCAAAGAGAAGAGATGGTAGCCAGTAAAAACGTTTCAAAAACTCAATCTGGCATCCAGATTGTGACAACTTTACAGGACGCAACAGCATTTTTAATAAGGAAATGACCTCTTTAATATCTCCTGACCTGATAATAAACTTGACAATGAAGCCAACAATATTTGATCTTATGCCTTCCTATGGACATATGATTTTCAAAATTTTCACGTTTCCTTATCACTTGTTCGACCTGTTGTATATGACTCACTGGACGGAGAACTGATAAGGGCTTGTGAAATACAAATCTACAAAGAGCAAAAAGAAGAATTTTTGAAGATATTGAAAGCTGATAAAACCAGTCACCTAGTATATATAATATTTATTTTGCTATATGTTAACATGTTTCATTCTTCATATCTGATGTCAATAAAAGCTCATGAAATCAGCATTTGCATTTTGGAAAAGAATTTTGTAAGAAAAATAAAGAGTACTGCCTTGCCATCCCATGTATTAGTATTGCTTTAAATGAAGGTTATCTTATACCAAACCAAGATTTCTCCTAATTACATTAGTGGCTTTCATTAATCTCACATTCTTTCAATATTTTCCATTCATTTCTCTATTGACAAAAAAACATGAAATATAGAAACAGTAAGAATATCCATATAATTTATTCATTAATATATACCATCCCTCTTTTAGTCTGGAGGTGCATCAACATATCATGTAAAAAAAATTCCATAGGAATCAACTTGTATATTAATGTTGTGTTTAAGTAGGCAAATATCCCTGATGGTGCCTATCTCCTCTTCAGGGTTATATTTCTTGGCAGGACTCGAGCATTGTTGCTCTCCCTCCTCCCTGGGGAGTGTACAGGGCATGACACGCCAGTCTGCAAATAGCAAACTGAAAATGCTATGCATCAGACTATTAAAGTTCTCTCTATGTTTAAATCATTGTATGCCAAATCATCTGAAAACTGAAGATCTAGTGTGTAACATGTTGCTTACCACCGAACTGGCAAAATGTTATTGTTAAAACCATGAAATATTGTAATGGTTCTCTTTTATTTATATTTTGCAGAATCATAAGTTCCATAATTATTAAAAATCAAAGGATTACTATTATTTTTACTTTAATTAAATCACTTTCTCACTCTTTATTTAATCTGCATCTGGTGCTTGCAAATATTGTTTCAATCTTATTCAACAGTGACTGTGAAAGGCTTTTAAAAGGCAGTGAAAATATGGTAGCGTCAGTATACAGCCTGAAAGTATAAGTAACATCCTATAAAAAATTAATATATATTTTCTGAACCACAACATTATTTTTGAAAAAAGCATTCAGAAAAGATTTCCCCCCCCTAAATGCAAGAAACACCCAATAATCACAATTTTACAATAGAAATGAATCAACTCCTTCGATTTTCAAGATAAAATTAAATTAAATGTAAAACATGTTTATAGCTTCAAATTCGTAATTTTGACAAAAGGTCAAAATTTGGTAAATGTTTGTATCATTTAGCAGCTAATTTATAAATTTAAAAAATTGAACAGAAACATTATTAGAGATATTAAATTAAGATTTTAAAGCCATAAACATGCTCCAATTTTAGATGTTTTGATATCTTGAAAAAAACTGAAGTAGTTGATTCAAATTTCGTAAAAAAACATGTCAATTTTTTACACTTTGAAGAAAGGAAGATGACCTTCCATTGATATAGACAATATTGACATTTCCTATGACCTACATATTTTTACAGAAAACCCAGGTCCTTTAAAACTTAAACAGACAAGTCCAGACTTGTCTCTGGCACAATCTTCTTCCCAAGCCCAGCGCTACCACATAGGCGAACTAAGTTGTCGCATAAATTAACTTAAATAGATAATTCAACGTTAAACCAGAGCGTCAGTTCAGATTTCAAGGGCGCAAGAATGAAGTATGAGCAACATTTAATCCCCCTTTTCAAAACCACTGTGGAGTGTATTCCACTTGAATTTGCTTCCAGACACAATTTTTAACCCAAGGTAAAAGGCGTTTGAATCGATTCCTAAAGTGTGTCTGACTAGATTAGAGCCGATATTGTGAAGAGATTATCTTAATTTAACTTTCAACTGTTGTATATTTCATTGAATTATTGATTACCGCGGGTGTTGACCTTAGCGCCCCTAATAAGGCTACGAAGATCAGCTTGGTCGGGTTATAAATGCGCCAAGAAGCTTGTGGACGCTCACGCGCGGTAAATGTAATGAACACACTTACGCCTCTCTCGTGAGCAAACTTTTATGTACATCCGTTGGACATTTTTTTCTTATAACATGTAACCCTTTAGCTTTATTTTTCCTTACGAGAGTGAGGCACATTCATCATGATTAGTGTATTATGTTAATCAAATACTGGGACTTACAAATTGTGCTTATAGTTACATTGCCAGTAATAATTTTCAACAAATTTGTTCTCGCATTAGGCGGCACCAGACGTCGAAGAAGTGTCGTAAGTATGAATAAAAGTTGTTGTTTATTCACAAATTACTTATAAACGTGTATATTATTCACGTTTTAGTCGAAAAAACGGTACAAGTTTACTACAAATGATTTAACAAAAGTGCGTTTTCTTTACAGATTGAGACATCTCCGCAACTTCAGCCTTGCCTTTACAATGCTGATTGTCCTGCAGAAAACCAAGCATGTGTCCGTTTGGACGGTAGAGCGCTAGGATTCTGTCACTTGCAAGTAATCTTAACTTTTAAACATGTATCAGATTCAGATATAATGGCTTTCTCTAACCAAATTGATATTCAAACATTCAAAATTAAATTCCATATATATATGATCATTTATACCATTACACTGTGGAGTGTATTTCATCTAACATGCATCATTCCAAAACTCCACCCAACCAACCGTACGTCTTCTCAATACGCATTAAAAAAAACCTTTAAATTGTATACATCTTTATTCTGTTTCTGCAGAGATTTCCACCTACAAATAAACAGCATAAATTGGATGACACTTATATTATCAAACATATGAAAGATAAAAACAAACGACAGAAGAGAAGTACAGGTAAGCTCTAGAAATTGTGTGGGAAATTATCATTGTTAACTAAGCTTTCACCAGGGAAAGCTCTATCCTCCATATGTCATTGGCCCTTCCTGGGTCCCTAGTACTGATACTCTTTCCACTGTATCTATAATCGGGACAGTTTTGTTTCAAGGGCAATTTAGAACAATGTTTTTCTCCTTTCTGCATCTTATTTATTAGTAAAAAGGCATATATCATCGCAAACATAGACCTACAGATTCTAAATGAGAGAAAAATGGGTGCACACAAATATCTTTTTCTTAATGACCAATGCTATTTGATGATGATTTATATATTCAGAGATATAAGGTTTGAAGTGCATTTTATGACTAGTTATGATATGATGATAGTAATGACATATTGTTTCTGTAGTGGTTCAAATTCTAAGAAACCAAATAAAGCAAGGAGAGGCTACAAACAGAAAACATGGAAAGAGAAGGAAAAAGAGAAGTGAAAGAGATCCTATGAATATTGAAGAAGGAGAGGATGGAGACTGGTTCAAGAAAGATATAAGTGTGGATTCCGATGGTAGGGAATATTTCCTTGACTAAAAGACACAACAGAAGTTAGTATTGTTTTGGATACGACACCAAAAACTGCATCTCTCCTTTCAAAGGATTGTGTGTTTTTTGGCTGTGGTTGTGGATCTTCCAAAAGGAAAAGATTCCATGGACAGACTTTATGAAAATATTTGTAACTGTATTTTACTTTGTACATGTATTAAAATGTTATCTCAATTTATATTTATGAAACTTTCCTTTTGGTTTCTATTCATTTTTGTCATTTAGGTTACAAAACATGGTCTCAATGGGGGCCCTGCAGTAAAACATGTGGAATGGGCCGCAGTACCAAATTCAAAAAATGCCTTTGGGATGATGCATTGTGTCCAGAACATGTGGTATTTAGAGTCCGTCCATGTTGCTTAGAATATTTTTGTGATAATATCTCATAAGTATGGTATGACCTTAAAAATACATGATTTGAATTTTTCTGTGAAGATTAAAAATCACAGGTTACAATTTGCAAAAGTAAAGGCATATCTATGAAAAACTGGCCTGTTTTATCTCTATTTCTGTTGTCAAAATGAATAAATTTTCTATTTTCTTAATAGCAGAGTAGTCTTTTATTTCAATTCACGTTTGAATAACAGTTAACACTGGTTACATGAAAAAAAAAGTTGTCAGCATGGCTCTTAGGAAACTATCTCCATTTTATGACCTTAATGTAGCTCTCAAATCAAAAGAAAGATTGCTTGAAGAAGGAAAATTGCATTAAATCTATTGCTGACTAAATGCACATGTTATATTTCTGTTATTTACTGTCAATTTTCTTGCATCATTTACATACAAAATTTATAAAATTATCTTAAAGGGAACAAATACATACAATATTCAAAGTATCATTTATTTACATTGAAAGAACATCAAATTTCCCATCATGAAGTTGTATAAAATTAATTATAATGCTGACATGTTATGTGGAAATATAGTTCTAGGAATAAAATTTAAACAGAAGTAAATACTTTTAATATCCAAACTGCTGGCAGAAGTCCTTTTCAAGATCAATGTAAATAAAGTAGCACACATATATTTTGTCTTCATAATGAAACCCTTCATTTCAAACAATTAAAAGTATTAACCAATCACATTTAATATCACAGTATTGTACTTGAAATATCAGTTATCACAAAAGATATGAAAGTTCATCACAATTCTTGCTTATGCATTTTACTTTATACTGGGATGGTGAGAGGTAATTGAACACTTGACTCTTATATTCTGCAAAGTGTAATCAATTATTCAAATTTATATTGGCCTGTATTTTGTCTAGGTCCATTCTTTATTAAGACAGATTTCATCAGCAAGATTTATTGGCATCACACATGTACTAGAAATTTAAACATTAGTTGACACCAACCAGTAGTATAAGAAATATAATAGTTATCTTAAAACAACAGACACCTGAGCATAACTAAATCCTTCTTCTTTTTTGTACAAAAAACGGTTTTACATTAACTTTGTTTGGGAAATACCTGCAACATTGTCATGAAATATCACTTCCAATATAGCAACAAAATTCTTTATAATCAACTGGTTCATGTTTCTGATTTGTCAGCTGATTCATACTCATGCTCTAATTGGTTAAAGGGTAATATCGAAGTTGTAATGGATCATAAATTATCCCTTGTGTCATAAAACTCACTATACAAGTATCACACAGCATCTTTACAATGCATGTAAATTTGTTGCCATGGGTACACACAAATGAAAAACTTTGTTTTTCAACTGTTCAGTTGAAACGCTCTTTGTCTGTGATTATACCAAGTACACCCCCATCCTTAAATTCTGTGGGTTTAAGTCAGGTTATGTTATATATACTCTCTTTGTCTGTGGTAGTGCTTTATCCGTATTTTTTATTACCTCTAAACCCAGTTATTGTAGATGTAAATATTCTATAATTATAATAGTACTGGCCTCAAATAGCATATGCTAATTAATAGGCTTCAATGTAGCTTTGTAAGATATTTTTTGTCATGAAATAGAGGCAAAACCTATTGTCATATCATTTTAGAATCAAGACATTGATAGGTCACAAACTGTCATCAAATATGCATTCTACACTTTCTCCGTTTCTAAACTTATAATCTTGTAACCAAATCAGCAGTTAATTATTGCAATCTCATTGTTTTTTAGAAGCTTGAAGATGCAAAGCCCATGTTACCCTTTCTATACCAAGATTTCTCCTAATTACATTAGTGGCTTTCAGTAATCTTTTTCAGATCCTTTGAAGCTTGTGGATCCTGACTTTATGCTAATTGGTTTGAGTTTGTGTGGTTTAATTGGTATGCTTCTAACTGATGGAGTTTTCCCAGGTTGCGGGGAAGTATTGAAAGCCTTTAACAGACCTGTACCTGACTTTTTCTGTAGAAATAAATATAAAAAAGTATTTTGTTACAAAGATTTACAGCATAAATATTACACATAGATAAAAATTCTAGCAAACAAACATGGGTTGTTAGGAAGAGAAGCATCTCACAGTTCATCTAAAGGAAAAAAAGTTGAAATGCTTTAAAAAAAACAAATTTATATTTTGGCGACTAAATATAATAATATCAATTACAATGCAAACGTTAAAAAAAATCATTTAAAAAACTGCATGTGATTGATTTGTAACAATTCAGATAAAAATGTATTTGATAAAAAAAATTGTGGGCCTATGACAATATATGCAAATTTTGAACTCTGGCAGATAGAGGGCTTACCTGATTTTCTGCTAAACTTTTTGCATGGACATTTTTCATTTTTGCTTCAAAGTCAAGCATAGACTTGGGAAAGAGCGTCTTTTCATCAAAGGCTGCCTTGAGTGCTGAAATAAGATGAAGTGGATATCTGTTAGAAACGAGGATATGGTAAATGAAACCTGTTTCAAAATTGGCTTAGTTGTAATATTTGCTTGAGATTACAAACTTACAAGTTAATTACATGATTTGTTATTTGGACAAACAATTTTGTAATTTTCTTTTCTTCAGTTACTTTATTCTACCGCTATTATTTATTAAGATAAATAGTCAGATACTTGTATGATATTGATAAAAAGATTGACTGTGACATTAGACATGTACATCAATAATTGAATTTAGGATTCTTGGGATCATTATAAAGTTGGGGAAACATAATGTCCGAAATGAATGACGGAATTTAGATAATCAAATTATAGATTCCATCTTAAACTAGAACTTCACTAGAAGACCACCTTTTATATTCTCACTGCAGTGTAACCAAAAGTGTAGATTGGGTTTCTGCCTGCCACCTTAATCAAAATAGTCGAGGACTTAGAGAGAATTATAAAAAAATAGGGAGTTAAAAAGAATAACTATAAAATGATATACAATAGAAGAATGTTTAATATTTTCAGATAACAATACTTTTATGATCTTTCAGTATTGATATGCGAGTTCATTATTAGACAAAATATCTGTAAATAGCCTAAGATCAGACAGGTGTAACCATTACTATGGATACTATTTTATTAGGGTATTACAAACTTTTTGTTCCTGAAGTAACCTAGTATTAATTAAGTACACTGTGATAATCTTTAAGTAATACAACCATTCAAAATGTTGCATCATTAAATAAATATGTGTTGTAATTAAAATCCTTAAAACTATTTAATTTAAAGTTGCCTGGAATTTTCATTGGAATGCTAGATTGCATCATGACAAATAACTATTAGTCTTAAAGCTACCGCAGATCTGCGTAAAGGGAAAAGTCTCCATTGACTCATTGTGTAAAAAAAATGAACTTTACATTGCTTGAGAGAGAGAAACATATAGGCTGTGTATGGTCAAACGAGAAAAGGCTCATATCCAGTGGCACCTGCTTGTGTACGAGTATTTCTTATCATTAGGAAGATACATTTTCCAAATTTTCGTCTTCCTTACGATATTCTATATATAGCGTGCTTAAATGACAACACATGGCACTGGAAATCTCGGACAGCGAGATTTACACAGCGAATTGTAACTGCCATTTAGCTGCAAAGTAAGATTTTTTACCACGCACTTGGGTTAAGGTAGAGATGATCCCTTTCATCTGATGTTGGGCATCACTTCTATATTTGTAATCCTTTTGTGTATTGGCACCTGATGTGCAGCAGCTTTTAATTTCTTTCTATGGACCAGTGTTATATTTTTGAGTTTCATTGTGTACATTTTCATTTAACTTTTTTTGTAAAATATGCAGACAAAAGGAAATAAATAACAAAAAACTTGGGTAAATCAAGATAGTGCTAGTTTGTAAATAATAATTTAAACAAATACATTATGCCCACTACTTTTTACAACACAAAGTAACTATAGTAAATTAGAAGATAAAAATACTAAGAACATGAGTTTACAATTAATGGAATATATTGTTTAAGTGCCTTTAATGATATGGATTATATTTGTGCAGAAATAAAAAAAATGTGTAAATTTTCTATTCTATGGGGTATGGTGGAAGCAAACATGCAAATACTTATACCAAAAATATGTTCCATAACATAGATATCAAAAGACATTAAAAATACATTTTGTAAGGATAAATTTGCTATTTCTTATAGATATGAAGGTAAGGGGTGAGAGGGAGGGGGGTAGTGGATCAATCCCAAATCCCAAATAACTAAATCTGTAAAATCCTAAACAACATAATAGGCTGAAACCAAAGTCCCAAAGAATCCCAGACACTCCTCAAATCCGCATGGTTTTAGACACTCAGATATCGAACATTGAGAACCTAACCAATGTATAATCCAAGTCTATTTCTTACATAATGTAACACAAAAATATTTATCAAGTAATAATTCTATACTATTCTATACACATGCAGTCAGATTCAGTGTAGAAGATGGAGAAGACTTATAAACTTATTTTTGTTTTAACACAGTGTTTTTGGTAATATCCTTACAAGTTGATAACTTGAAACTCAATAGAATGAACCCTAATCCGAACATGTTTTTCATTTTTTATTGCAGATATTCATGGATAACATCTACATCTGTCAGTTTGCCTGAAGATAGTAAATGTTATCCATGAATATTTACAACAAAAAATGAAAAAAATAAAACAAAATAATAGACTTATGCACAGTAATAATAACAACAGAAGTCCAACAGAAAAAGATATGCGGTTTGAAACCTACATGTTTCATAAAACATATTCTGATTAGTGTTCATTCTATAGTATTTTTGCTCAAAGATCCCCAAAGAAAGAATCCCGTTTTCAGTTCACAGAGTATAAGGAGAGAAGGACAATGACTACAATAGAATAAAACTAACAACTATGTAACTACTATGAGTAAAATGATCCTATCTAAACAGGTACCTGTTTTATACATTCCACGGTCATCATATTTGCCTGGAGAATGGTATAAAGAATTTGGTTGTACAGTTTCACATTTTTTAACTACATGTAAAAGTTTACTTCAAATGTTTAGACAAAACATTTGAATTGGTATGGGTACCAAAAAGAATACAGACAACAAATTTGGATGCTAAACATAATTGATAAGGAGAGTTACCTTTGGTACCAATGATGGCCGCAATTTTAGTAAATGCAAAGATAAACTCTTGTTCACGCTGAGCATCTTGAATTTATCAAAAAAACTTACATAATGCTGCACACAGCATTATATGCCTACACAGACAGATTATTACATTACCTGGTATTGCCAGTGTAAAAGATACAGTATCTGGTAAGATTTCAATTTGAAGGCATCTATCCGTGAGCTACATAACCACATTCATAATTTATTAATACATTCAAACACTGGTGTATCATTCTATACATATACGCAAGTGATTTGGTTCAACACAAGCAAGCATTAGTAAGATTGAGTAAGGCCATTCCAAATTGATTAGTTGGTCCATGGATGTGGCCAAGTTCTTTTTTTCGCAGTGGAGACTTCGTTGATTTTTTTTGTTTTTGCTTTCATGTCAAATAAAGGCAACAATATCAATCAAACACTTTTAGGCTTGTAAGCATACATTTTGGGGAATTCATGGAGGAAACTAGACAGGTTTTTTTTGTACAATACAATATATTTGTGCTATTCAAAGCTAATCTTACATTTTGCTCCTTTCTGCTGTGTTAATGTAAAATACTGCTTGTAATCTTATTTGCGTTATGATACAAAAAAAGGAATAATATAAGTCTGGTCCAGCAATTTTTTATGCTAAAAAATCCATCGACCAACTAATCAATTTGAAATGGCCTAATCTATAGCATACCAGCCTATCATCATCATAATTATTATTATAAGATTTCATTCCAAACATATACTACTTATGTGATTTTGATCTGGTGATGTAAAGCATGTATTGAAAAAATCTGAATTTACAGTTTTACTTTATATTAACTAATAGTCTATATAAACTTTCAAAAAGCAAATATTTTTGCTATAGACACTTTGCCATATTTATTTTGTTCTTACTTTCTGCCAAAGTAGTTTGCTTTCCATAATTTTCACCCATGTTTCTGTCCAGGAAATATTTGTGAGGGTTTGCCATGAAGTCTGGTTTCTTCAAGATATCTACTTCTTCTAGCCTTGATGTACCCAGAGCCTACAGATTATTCAAAAAATAGATGGTCCAGTATTAATTGTTATATTGCATTGTTAGAAGACAGTACTCCTACTCTCACATTTGAGCTAATGAAGCTGGGGCCAACATGAGACTTTTTGTCAACTGTCCCATACTGACATGTTGGAAAAAAGCCTACCGGTCTCATAAATGATTGTCCCGCATTTTAGATTCCAGTACCACAGCCTATCTCTATTATAGATATTTCCTCAGACCTGGGACAGTAGGAGAGAGGTCATGTATGGACCATTTACGTTCAGAATCTAACTTCTAAGAGTCTGTATGGATCATCTGGTGGTCTTGGACCTGCAGGCATGCCCTTATCTAGAGTTTATACACTATATTGATACATACATGTATAACTAATGGATGCATTTATTGTTTATATATTATCAGTTTTTAGAATCAAAACAGAAGGTTTGCATTATATTACTACCGAACCTTGCATTTTGGAAAAAAGAAAGAAAAAAAAAATCCTCACAGCATATGGCCCGGCTGGGGGTTGCCCTGTCTTTTCCCAATGTAGATAGGGCAAATCTGGTATGACAGTAGGCTGTTTTCTCTCTCTCTTTTTGACTCTTAACTCTTGGTAATCTTTCCCTAGAAAAAAAAGATAATACATGTTTCATGAATAAAAGCTTACTAGACTTTTTTCTAAGAAATGAAGTAAAATGATTCTCTTCTCTTTGTCTCATACCTTCATTGCTAATATTTGGTTGATTTTTAAAGTAAGACACAAGTTTGAGCATATCACTACCTAAGTAGGTTGAGTCCCATGTATTTATTCTGTAGTTTGCAGGATCATCTATGGCCAAACTGTCAGGCTCCCAAGATGAAGCCTCTGCTTCTTCCATTTCTTGTCTGTGACGAGCCTCTTCCTCAATCTGAATAATACCAAAGTAACTATGTAAAAAGGAATTTTATAATATGATATTATCCCCTTTTTATTTATGAATAAGTAGTCAATTAAATTAATTCATTTTGTCAGACACTATACTAAATCAGGAACATAGAACCACTAGGAACAATAGATTTTACATAAGGTAATATACATGTATTAATATTATCAATTAAAAAAAATTCAGGGTTTTTAATCAATGGCATTTTCATATTGAAAATTTTGATAGATAAACTGGCTAAGAATTAGATGGAAATCCTTTTTAAAAAGGATGTTAGAAGGTTTTTAAAAAATATTTTGATATTGAAATAAACTACTATTTTTAATTTCATTTGAATTTTTTTTTAAATCTTTAAGTAGCATGCCTACATATGCATACAGAATAGAAAATAAAATGAAATCAGAAAATGAAATATAAAAACTGAAACATTAGAAAAGTATAGGTTGCTACATTCTCTATAGGATACCTTTCTTCAAAGCACACAGGACATTTTCTTGAAGAAAAAGGCATTCTAAAATAAAGTTTGACATTTAGAAATAGAAATATCCTACAAACTGAAAAATAAAGTCTGTAATAAAGTAATAATGTTCAGTAAATCCATGCAACTGCTCTTCAGAAAAGCCCAGAATTATTTCCGGCTCATCCTTGGATACAAAATAGTTTATATATCGATTCACTTTTTCCTCAAATGTTTAAATTTCATAGTGACATTTTTGGAGGGTCTAATAAGAACAGTTCTCATTTTGGAAATAATGGTCAGTCTATTCTAAATTGTAGAAATAGGAGTGGGAGATTGAAATTATGGAAAATAAATCTCCTCCTCTGTATGACACTTTTAAGATATACTAAAAACTAATTTAGGGGATATTTGGAAATATCTGAAAAAGCTAAAATCAGGGATTTCCAAATATCTCTTGATATATATACAAAAAAAAAAAAGATGAAGTGTGAAACTATGAAAATTCAAAGATCCAAATCTAGAATTTGGCAGAAGGTATGGAACAGTCCATGGATATCATAGCTTTAAAAGTCATCTACTAAGATGGATTGATAAAATAAAACACAATAGGAAAGCAGGCTGGTGAAGCTTATCATAATACCTCCTCTTCTTTTTTCTTTTGTTCGATCAATTGTTGTATTTCCAAGTCATGTAAATGCTGTTGGTAAAAAGGTGCTATGGTGATGAATATGTAAGCTAACCTAGTGACATCTAGTGTGATTATGCAATATAATTTATATTATTTTCAAATATTTTTTGTGATATACACAGTACATAATGAATTTGAATATCTATGTGAAAAATCTAAATTCCTACATTTGTAGAACTCTTGCAAGGGATGTAACTGTCTTCCATTGTTAATACAAATGCATTTAAATTTCTATTTTGTTCAAAATGATTTACATATTTGAACATTTTTATCAATTTAAACTATTTTTACACAGTACCAAGATATCTTATATCAATGAACTGTTGCAAATATATGTGGTTACTAATTTACTGTTGTATTCATCATTTGGGATGGAAAAAACCTTTTACATTTTTTAAGAATCTTATGGCTGCTGCATAACAAAGAATTTGACACATGACATATTATCATAAAAATCCAATAATCTGGTGTTTAAATCTCCAAATATTCTAAAGAGCATGCATAAACAAAGGAGGCATACTTTGACTTTTTAAATGCATGCAAAAAAAACATTAAAATAAAAGTATTCCAAACATTTCTCATAAATGACATTGTTTCCATTTTTTACAAACCAATTTGAAACATCTTAAAAATCATAAAAGGGTAAAAAGGTATTATATGGATACAGAATAAGAAAAAAACCCTCATGCTAGTGTTCTAGTGACAAGGTTATAATAGGAATGGAAGGTGAAGGTAATAAGCACTTCAGTGAATTCAAATTGTGAAGCCACCACTGAAAATTAAATAGCCCCAATGCCACCAACCATAAAAACATTCCCACAAAAGATTCAAAATCTATGAAACATCTCTTGAGAGACAACCTTGATTTTAAATGTTTTCTTTTTTCTTTTGATTTTTCAGAACACTACTTCAAGTAGCAAAAATGTGTATCAATTACAAAAACTGAGATCCGTTGCTCTTGACATATCTCTATTCTGGCTGATTTCAGTTGAGGAAACTTTACAAATCCTTAGAAGAGATGAAATATTATACAATGTCCTAAGGTTCACACAGAATCTCAATTTGAGCTTATAGTGTTAAATGGTGTCTCTAAAGAGATGTTTTGATGTGAGCTACATTTCACACACTGTGCTGCTTAACAAATCAAAACCTTTTTGAAATCAACAAACCTGTTGCTGCCAGGACATCTGAATTATCATTTTGTAAAAGAGTGGAGTATATTAACTTTTTTATTTCTATGACCTATGGTATTTTTTTCAAATGATTAGAATTACAATTGTAATAAAAATTGTAACTAAAGGTTGTTCAACATAAAACGAACAATTTTGTGGAATTGAAAAAAGCTCTGAATTAACCCTAGAATTCATCTTGTTCTTTCTTTACGATGTGTGTTATTAAGAAGTTGAATGTGAATAAAAATAATAATGGTGTGCTTCTATGTGCATAACCATTTTATGTGTATTCTTAATTGGTTCAATCAATTATTGTATCAAAATCAACCAGTATAATTAGAGAACATTCCACTTATCATCAAAGTTTTTTAAAAAATTACTGTTATTTTTGATTATTTGCTAGATTAGTGTAATCTTAGAAATCTCGTCAAAAATATTATGCTTTTCTCAAATTTCAATATGAACATTTTCAACAAACCTTGAGTTCATCTTCTTCCTCCTCTGTTGGTGGGACATAAGCTTCTATCTTCCAATGTTCTTCCTAAAATTAGAATGAAACAGAATAGGAAACATGTCATCGAATCAATAAAATAACTTTAAGTTCAATAAACACTGTGACAGACAAACTTCCTGTATAACTATTGTCAAAAAAACAGTGTTTTAAAAATGTTAAATGGGATTATTTCAATAATTTAGCTTTCATTTCTTGTCACTTTTGCTATACAAATTATAGAGACCAAATTACAAGACGTTGCACAAAAGAAATGACCCGCCTTCAAAAGGGTAAAACTTCACCATACTGATTGATATGTGCACCATATTTAGACTAATATATGGCAAAACCTTTTTGTTTTGAGTGTAAGGAAGAAGGGATGTCACAGAGCATAAGTGATAGAAACAGTATGACTGACAATATGAGATAGTCCAATTATGAATGAATATAGATTTATCACAGAATTAAGTTGCCATACAAATAAATGTTGGACCTTACCTGTCCAAAGACACCAATACGATTTCCATAAATATCCCACAATGCCACACTACAGTCGGATGAAGAAGAAAGAACCATAGTTCTATCATTTCTTTCACATATTTGTAGAGAATTAATCATATCAGAATGGGGGATCCATTGAGCATGAAGTGCTGAAAGATAAAATTTGTAAAATTCAAACCTGATTATTTTTGTAATCTGATCGGTATAGTACAATCATTTAAAGATAGATTTTGTGGAACAATAGCATAACAGTAATCTTGCCATAGAAATAAATATAACACCTACTTGGTGGATCTGTAACAAGAGCATCTCCTCCAGCAAGGCAATATTCGGAAATATCCCATACTTTGACTAATCCATCAACATCTCCAGTGACAAGCCAGTTACTTTCAGAATCTACAGCCATAATAATGCTCCCAACTGAAACACACACAAAGGAAATTTCTCATTAGATTAATCTTCAAATGTATGCTATATACATAATTATAGATAAATTCTACGATTAAAATTCTTTGCCAAAGTGGGATACAACACTACATACCTTGGGTATGAGCCACAAATTCGCCCAGTAAGGAACTATTTGCTGTGTTCCAAAACCGTACCCAGCCATTACCACCACAGGACACAAGATTTGCTCCACCAGATCCAGCAGTGTCTTTCCTTGCTTCTAAGAAAACAAGTCTTGCAATCGCAAAACCAAATTCATTCTGTAGAATAGATAAAGCAGACAATAGACCAAAGGTCCAAAATATTCACTGTTAAAAACTACAAATATGTGAAGTGTAATTATCAAAAGGAGATTGAATTCAAAGAAAAGACTGGCATATATATTATGTTAATCAAAAAAAGAAAAGAAAAGAAGTGAGTCAGGTACTTATACAATGACATAAGAGTTTATAAATTGGTAGATAGCCAAAATTTATTCCATAGCCATATAAGGGTATAAGTATTTATCACTGGGGGCTATTCTGTTTTGTAGAATAAACAATAAACACACATTTTCATCATTGCTTCCTTCACTGACGCGGGATGCAGCTCTTGACTTTGACCTAGTTCTGGGTCGGTCCTCATTGTACTGATGGCTATCAAAGAAACTGCTGCTACTTTTGTTCTTCTCACCTTGTAGTGTTGCCTTTTAATATAAAAAGTTAGATGTAAAATTACAACCAATACACATTGTTCTGGCAATAACATTTCATTAACATCACACAAATCTCCATAAATAGTATGAACATTATTTCTATTCAATGTTCTATCTATGTAATGTTGTTGCTCCTTTATTTCAACATCATCTGTAATAGTCATATGTTTTAACCCTCTCTATATCTATGTTTAATATCTGGCTGTATTTCCTAATTTGTTTACAAAAATTATACCCGCAGCACCCAGCACCTCAGTTTACAGTAGGGAACACTGAGGCAAAATAGAGCAAAATGTTTTGCTCAAGTACATGTAAAGATCCCTCTGTTCAAAACTCTACCATAATGTTTTGGCTGTATATTGAAACACAGCTCACCTGTCTGGACAAAAGAGTGGCACTTGTTTTTTCTTTTGGAGTAACACGCCTTGACCTTGCTCTCAGATGCTTTGAGGCCTGTTCTGAGTTGTTGTTCCAAACGACAATTTCTCCATCATAGGAACCAGTGACTAGGTGATTAGGACCACAGAATGCTACAGCCAATATATCATCCAAATGTTCCTAAAGACAATGAAATAGGAATAAATATAGAGATATAAAATAATGGAAACATGTGCCACAATCATCTTAGTTCTAGGTTGTTACCAGGCATAGAAATCTGATAAAACTAAATATCTTACATTATATTTTAAGCTGATAAAGTTGTTCTTAAAATGTTTGTGTCTGAAATACAGTACACTTAAGCTTCTGTAATTTTTTAGTGCTCTTTCCCATTAAAATCCATTTCCAGTTTGAATGATCTATAAATTTACCTGGCCACCTTTCCAGTCGGATGGATAGACTTGAAAATCTTTAAAACTCTGATTTCTAAAAACTGTGATACATCTGAAAGGATAAGTAAAACAGGAGGCTAACAATGGTTAAACAGAAACAAAATATACACTTGATAGTGGCCTGATAGATAGGTAAGGTAGTGGCCATTGAATGGTACCCAAGAGATCCCTGGTTCAATCCCATTGTGTCCTTGAGCAAATAAGGTATTGCTTGTTGCACAGCTGCGAATGTAAGTGTTTAACCATAACAAAAAATACAAATGCATCATGTATTATGATAGTAGTATTTTTAGTAGAAGTAATATTTTCAGTATCATTATCATTATGACTTACTTTGACCATCCCACTGCAAGGA
>JAVSBT010151092.1:0-10692 GCA_033118115.1 Pharyngocirrus eroticus | reverse complement strand
TAGTAGTATTTTTAGTAGAAGTAATATTTTCAGTATCATTATCATTATGACTTACTTTGACCATCCCACTGCAAGGACACTTCTCTTCAGTGCAAGTACATGACCTACATCTGTGGGCTGTCCATCCTGCCCACAATGGAGAGCATGATAACAGTGGCCGTTGTAATCCCAAACCTTAGAAACAGAAAGAGTAGGCGACTTAATTCTTTGATACAACAAATGTCAAAGTAAAACACCAGGCCTAGATAACACTTAACTCTCATAAAACTTTTCACTAACTATACATGTATTTGACCTAGAAATTGAAAAAAGCTGATTAAAAATTGAGATCCTAACTTATAAGTATCAAAGTACATTCACATTTTTTACCAAAGTTACTTGCCATTTTGATAGTAAAAGTTGTTTTTGGTTGGATCATTATTAAATAAAAGCTACAAAGGCTTGAGGACATACTGTGAATATAACATACTATAAAATAAAAATGGATAGTGTCATCAGTTTTAATGAAAGAAACTCCTAAGACCATAATCATTCCTCTTTCATAGAGGTATACAATGGCATCTAATTGTACCATAAGGAATACACCATCATCACAATCACAATCATAACCTTCAAGAGCATCAATAACAACAACAACCTATGGTAAACATCTCTCTGAAGTTATGAATTTACCTTAATTGTTCCATCAGTACTTCCAGTAATAATCCTTGTTTCACTGTAATCTTGAGTCAGACATGTAATCTCTGCACTTCCATGGGTGTTGGTAAGTTGTTTGACCTTTTGACCTGTATCAAGCATCCAAATGATAACTGTACCGCCCTGACATACACTTACAACCTAAACAGAAATATGAAATAGACAAAAGATATATCATGGTCAATTCCAATGCTATGGTATACAATCAAAGTACATATTAAAATAAAAATCTTAATCATAATATACAATATTGGCTGTGGTTAGACACACCTTTGGAATCGATTAAATTTCCCTTTTTCTAAACACTGTGGAGTCCATTGACTTTTGAATTCAATTGAATATGCATCCAGACACATTTTGGAATCCTATTTGAAAAGGTTTCAAAACTACTTCTTGGCATCCAATTTATTTCTTATTTAGTACCATTTGGAGGATACAAGAATATATGAAACAAGAATATTTTCACAAAGGGTGTTTCTTTTGTATATGGTGGAAACAAATACATGGTCTACATATGATTTGATTGTATTTATATTCAGAGATTATGAAACCATTCTAACAAATATGGATTCCATACATTAATTTCAACAGTGGATACTTATACCATTATGGTCAATTCTTTTTTAACCTTGGAGTTAATATTAAATGGGATAAACTTATAAGAGTGATATTAGGAGAGTGGATTTCTGCTTTAATCTAAAATGTTTTGGCTTTAACCTCCTGGAAACTGTTTCAAAATTCATATAAATTCTGGGGCTTTTTTTGAGGCATGTATAAACTCATCCCACATTATATAGCTATTACATTGTTCCAAAGTGTCCCTCCTAGTTGCTGAAAAAATCTCCATCCAAGCTACAGAGAAGCAACATGGCATCAACAGGTCGGCCATTTTGACAGAAATATTTATCTAGCTTTCATGATGATTTCCTCGGGGAAATACAACATGATTTTGAGATGATTTAAGTCTGCTAATGATGAATTTTATGAATACATGGGTGCTTCAAAATATTGTTTGATCAACATGCTTCTCTTTCCCATTACAATCAGTTGGAAATGACGGAGACACTTGAGACAATACTTATAATGGATATTTGATGCAACTTTCTTGTTTAAGAAGCTAATAAGCTAAAAGAATCCATAATGAAAATAACAGTTATTGTGTTTCATATCAGGAAAACAGATTTGCAAATGATTTAATAAAACTCTTTGAGTCTATCTTTCCAACCAATAGCATGAAATATTTTACCATTGGACTACTACTCTAAGTGTCTTTTACAGATACAGACAGTTTTTAACCATTCAAGCAGAGAAAACATTTTCTAATGATATAATAATAAACAAGAAATTATTTTGCTTTTGAAAAATAATGAAATTAGCCAATTTTGTATTTTTTTTTAGCATATTCATATTTGGCCTATTCAAAGCTTGACACATTTTCAAAGGCATTCAAATTTTGTGAGTCTTTTTTTAAAATGGTCTCTTGGCAACATTTACACTACAAGTTCTGTCTTCATTGGTTGTTAGTTACTTTTGGGAATATTGTTTAATAAATGAATCAAATACAGATCAAAATAGAAAAATATTTTAACAATTAATATTAGGTTTATGCATTTCGGAAGTGAGTATCATGACATTACATTATTATACAAATATTGTTTAAACACATTTTATAAAAAGTATCAAAGATTATTAAAGACTTGAATTTCATATACTTAAACCATGGTTCTCCATATTCTTTCCTGAGGTCAGATAATAGAGAGTGGTCTAAAACATGAGTTATTTCATACAATGCTGTTCTACTAGAAGGCCAGAACATATGGTCTTCAATCAAAAGCCAACATGCCTATGTCATGAATAGAGCTGAAAAATACATCAAATTTGTCCACATCACAAGAACAATATCTGTCATTTTCTGACTTGATATTAAGAATGATATGCCCCATCAAGCCAAACAGACTATCCCCTATGAATGTTCAATTCGTCTAGTTAATCCACACATGGATTATAAGATGAGATCTCACAGCTGTTGTTTGTACAATGAAACGATAATAAAACCCCAGAGACTGCGTAACATGTTTCATATTAGTTTGAAAGGCAATATAAAAAAAGCAGAAAAAAACTCCATTCCTGCCTTTGATGACAAAATACGATGTCCATATAAATGGATAATTTCATCAGTGAATAAAAAAGGAAACAGTGGAGACATCCAAAGAGAAATAAAAAAACTTGCATTTTGGCGCCAACAGGAGAAAGAATGAATGTATATTGAACAAGAAGACAATCACATAATTATATAGTATGTTCATAATTTTAAACAAAATCTGTTTAGAATGCAGCTAATTTCAGTTTTCAATGTTATCGACAATATTTGTATTGCCTTATTTACACACTTAGGACATTGCTATTATTCTTATATTCTGTTTTATTTAAGAATTGAAAATGAGCTTAGATCAAATTATCTGCTAGTGCTACTGAAGTTTTCACATGTGTAAGATGTCATAAAGTTGAACATAGCAACTAAACGTTTATACATGTAACAAAACTCAAGTTACAAGGCAGTGTTGATATATAGTGTTGCTTGAACAATTGAGCTATCATAAAAAATAAATACCATACAATTCTTAAATCATACAACATTTAATTGGTACAACTGTGTTACTATTTAGGTTACATTCATTGTAACATGCAGAAATGGAAAGATCAAATACTACCCTCAGACAGATTTCTGATGAAGCTATCTTTCGGCCCCCAATTTGATACATCCACCCCTCTATTAGATGAGCAGATATAATGTGATAACATGTCATCATGGATACTTTGAGTCAATCTCTTAGTGATGGCCAGATGACATTTGTTTGCCTAATCTTTTAAGTAAATGGTCTTGAAAATTTTCCTCCGTGTATTCTTCATTAAACTAATGCTTCTATAATGAGATCACCAATAATTGTTTCACTCGCAGTGAGTTGATGCTATCATCATATGGATTATATACATTGCCTTGGTTATGTAAAGGGGGTTACATACAGAGTTATAGTTAGGACAGTAAACCTTTAAACCTGTATCTAAAATCTGCCGAGAAACTCCATGTCAGTGTAACAACATATTGAAACTCCAGAAGTGTCATTTGTTGGACATAGCATGTTACAAAATGAAACTTGAAAAACAAGTTCTTAAACCCTGAGTGTTTTGAGTTTGACATTGAAAACAGTGTAACGCATTATTAAACTGCCTAGTAGAGATGTTTGGAACATTTTTCTGAAACATTGGATAAACTGTATTATTAACATTTATATCAAGAACAAGTTTCTGGAACATTTCCGGTGTAGAATCCTTAAATGTTTTCTGGAATATGTTTCAGGAACATGTTTCAAAAACATGCATTGCATTTCTGGAACATGTTTTTGGAACAATATTCCTAGTGTATCATCTGATTCGGGATTTTCATTTTCAGTTCTGGTTTTCATTTTCTATATTAATATGCATATGGATTTTAAAATCTAACTCTTACAAGTATATGTAGCAAAATTAATGCTACAACCATACAAAGAGGCTATTTGTGAAGCAGTGCCAGAATGCCCCAAAACACAGCTCTTCAATATTAACTTATGGTCCATCTAAAAAAAAGCAATACTCTAAAATTGTACGCTAATTTCATGTATGGAAAGGTGTTTTTTCCCAATGGACTATTCCAATTTGATTAGCCAGTCAACAGATAGAGCAGAACTTAAAAATTGATGAAAAAGATAGCTATGGGTAGGTCAAATAGGAAACCTTAAGGGGAATGAGAGATACTGCAAGTAAAGATGTTTTTGTCCACATGCTTAAAGCTGATCTAAATTAATTCATCCGAATATATTTCAACCTATTTTCAGTCTGGTAGCAAACTATATAATCGTTTTGTAGTGTCATAATTTTTCAAACATAATCACAACAATGAAGCTGTGCACAAATTTCTAAACATATGCAATGAAATAAAATCAGTTTTACAAAATGTCTGTCTTTAGTCACACTTTAAATTTAAAAAAACTACATAACATACACCTCAAAATAATGGGGAATTTCCTCTTTGCATCTAAAACACTCAAGAAGGTTATTCTTGAAGATCATTATGTTTATTCATCAATTTTCTTAACTTAAATCTATATGACAAACATACTATATTATGCAAGTGAAATTGACCATATAAGATGTATGTCTATAAGATGGATTAGGGTGACCTTGTAAACTTTTAATATGTAATTTGTAAAGTGTCAATATAAATTTTATGTTAAAAAACAATTCAGGTAAAAATATTTAGGTTTTAACGCAGAATGTTAAGTTATTGTATTTCGCTGTTTGATATTCACCTAATGATAAAAGCATAACATAAGCATTATGTGACATTCCTTCCACAAAATAATAGTAGGGCAACATTAGTTTCCATACCTGGTTATAGGTGGCATTGTAGTATGCTGACACTATTGGTTTTTCATGACTCATGACTCTATCTTTTATTTCAGGCTTCATTTCCATCACTGTCAATTGGTAGTTAAATGTAATGAATAATTTGCTGGTAGGCTCATGGAAGAATAATGTGCTGAACACTAGAAACAAAAGAAAATGTAACAAGCATTAATCAAATGAGATTTAACAAGAGGTGTATATTGCACAAAGTTTGAGCAGCAAGTTCTTGTGTTTTGAGAGATATGATAGAAAAGTATAGCTACCCAATTGTCGAAAAAACATACAAAAGAATACAACTAAGATGGTGATTTTCTCATTCTATTTAGATCATCTGGCAAAAGTGATTTTTTTTATTCGGTTTTATAATAATAGGTTTATTGACATAAAATGTAAAAAATATAGCTGTCCTTTACAATCAAGATTAATTAGGAAAATTAAGATTAATTAGAAAAACAGAGTCATTTGAAATTATGTTTGCCCTGACATTGACAGCATCAGAACAAGTCATGCTTGATGTTGTTTATACTGTTATTATACTGTTGTTACAGAATCTTACTGTGTGAGTGCAATAATGTAAGAGAAAAGTTTTGATTAACAGTTTGCTTAGTTGTTTCTCCGAGAGGCAACATAATTCCAAAGTTGATCATTGCTTAAATTAAATGTACATTGTTTGCTAATGACAATCTTTATGAGTACATTAATGTTAGCTGAAACAAGGTACTTTTTCACACTAACACCCATAATTTCCAAGAAAATTGTTGTACATGGTATTCGAGGGTATGGAAACAAAAATATTTAGCTATCTTGTAAAAATATGGCCTAATGTTTTATTGCACTAGATAAATGTGAATTGTTTCATTACAACATTAAACATAATTTGCATCATGTACCTTCAGGTCCTTTGGGGAACATTCCAGCAAGTCTCTGGATGCAGACCTGGAGTTGAACATCCCATATCCTGAGTACTTTGTCTTTAGAAAAACTAATTAACTGTCCTCTATGCTTGATGAATTGAACTTGTATGACAGCCGCCATGTGTCCCCTAAGAACTCCATTAGGTTTGGAAACAACATAAGGGTTCCATAAACAGACATGGTGGTTCACCCCAGCTGTGGCTAAAAATCAAATGAATTACATTTCAAATGCAAAATGTTTGTTTGTTTGTTCAAATATCAATAGTTATAAAATAGCTGTCATGGCTATAACTTGAGCAGCTACGGTATTCATATTTTTTGTATAGTAACATACATAAATTGTGTTCTTGAATTCTATTTTGATGCTGTTTGTTTTTTCATGAAATAAATACTTACCAATTAGGTTGAGTTGTTCATGGTAGTCAAACGCATTAACACCTTGTGATATTTGAAAAGTAGTCCTAATTAAAAAAAGAAAATTCAAATAAAGGAATATTAGACCAATTTGGTGAAATATGAATCCATTTTTAATAAAAAGAAAGCTCAAACTTTTAGAAATTGGCAAATAATAATAAAAATGCATTACTGTTTTCATATGCAACTTAACATTATATAACTGATGCTTTAAGTTTCATTTCAGAATAGAATGTATCTAATTTCCTATTGATTTAGTAACAAATCACCTACAATCCCCTAAAAATCCCTTCATGTTACAATCGTGGATTTTTCTATTAACGACATTCTTCAAACAATAATTGCTTAAATTGAACTTGGTTATTTCAGTGAATCTTTTTTTCGTTTGTGAAACTTGCTTTGTGAAACAGTTATCGTAAAACATTCCTAAGTTCTTATGTGATGTGAGATTGTAAATACATTCTATTTTGAAAAAAGGTGTTTCAACTAAAAACCAAGAAGTACTAAATAGTAAGAACATTTCTTGTTCTGAATAAAAAAGAACAGAAAACCCTGCAGCAAAACAGGATCAAACTGTTTGTTAAAAAGCTATACACAACATGCTACAGTTAAAACACAAATAATTCCAAATTAACAAAATAAAGGGTGTTAGAAAGACAAAAAATTAAGGAATCATAGCTGAGAAAATGATGGTAAAATATGTAAACTATCAAACCATGAATGAATAATGAATTCAGAACAAAAAGTGTTGAAAAGAGGATGAAACTAAAATAGAACAACAGTAAGTCAACTGACTTAACATAAAGATAGATCAAATGTATAGCATTTGATATTCACTTTGTGCATGTATGAAATCATTAAAATCCTATTACAGATTACAAGATTATGTAGAAGTATCTTTAAAATGTGTTTTGGGACAATAACCCCATGCTTCAAGAAGAAGGCAATGGTGTACCTCCTTTTGAATGTTGTTAGGGGCCAAAATCACATGCTTAAAGGAAGAAAAAATGTCTGTTTGAACTTATAGATACAGTATTAAAAGTGAATGATGAAGGATCACAAGATTCTCATTAGCGGATCCTTTTTGTACATTGTGTTATGACCCTTTGCACATCATTCATTACATTTCTTTATACATTGGTCCTACAATTACTCACATCCTTATAACTTCCCTTGGAACAAGAGCTTTAAGGTCCCTGAGAAGGATAGCAAGCAAGTATCAATGAGGGACACAAAAAATAATTGCTGGATCAATAGCATCTATCTTGTCAATAGCATCTATTTTTGTTTTGTTGTTTGGGTACAGGAACAGTAATATACAAACAGATTTTTTTTAAAACTTTATTCTGTTATTAAACAAAATGTTTTGACTTTATATGCTAATTAATACATGTAGAATGCATGTAATTTTAATAGAAGATACAGTACATTGTACATGTATAAATTTTAATCCTTGTAAGAAAACTAACATGGCACAATCTAAAAATAAAATTGGACACCAACATTAAGAGTCATCTGAAAAAAAATCCTTTTCCTTTCAATATGATGTTTATTAGCAATTTACATTAATATTTTTCGTATGACTTTCAAAGTGCATGTATATTATGTATCTACAGCAACTGATGGTGGTTTTTTTTAAACTCAGGGATAAGGAAAGGGAAGACAGCTTGTCTATAAAAAGGTCACATGCATGAAAGCAATTCTGTCCAGGGAGAATAAATCATTAGAGTGAAACACATATTTGTGCATTTAGAAACATGGCCATATTTTACATTTTTCCCTTTTTTCATGTCCTTTGACTGAATAATACATTACTTCTTAAAAGCACAGCCATTTCTGGAGTCTCTTATGGTCGTCAACGTTGTTACAAGAAATATAACAATTGAAAACAGCTCCCAAAAGACTTCTCATTCATCTTAATTTCAGTCAGGACATGGAGCATGATTAGAGCGAGCTACTCTCTTTATTTGTTGTATCATCTCTATCAGATCAAACAAAACAAGCCAAATCATAAAAATTTCATCAAGACATGTGTTTTTCTAACAGCTCTAAATGCAAGAGCAATATGAAAACTACAAACCTATCCATCACAGGAAGACATCCCTTTTTATAGGAGTCCTCACTGTAGCCATTCTTTAATCTTGCAAGTCAACATTCATACTGTTTCCAAATGTTTGACTACTTCTCTTTTTTATACAAAAAAAACCCACCACAAATACCTTAGATTTTTTTATACAGACCATTTATATGATTGTCAATGCAATTGTTCACATGGATCATATAGCTCTAAAATTACAAGATGATTTAATACATCAAATGATCAAGCTTTTATTGGGGGGGGTGGGGGGTGTGATGATACATGTAGGAAAAATGTCAATTGTGTTCTTTTGCATGAAATTACTTATCAGGACAGAATATCCAGACTATAAATGGTTTTTTTTATGTTCTTTTTGTAGGATAGGAAATATGTCTTTGGTTTTTGTCCCATGGTAGGATTTCTAAAGATAATGTATTAGTTTTATAATCAATCAAATGATGATGTTTACTATTTGTTTCATAAAACCCTATGATGACACATGCATTTATTATTGCAAAGTTCATGCAGAATTGCTGAACATAATTATGATATAAATCATATCAATTGGATGGTACAATAAACTTTACTACCAGACCAATCCTACATCAGGTAAAGTGTATGCATAGATATAACAAAGATGTACAGTGATACCTGAAAACTTCAGGGGAGACATCTAGTGACAGAATAAAGATTGAATGAGAAAGATTCTGCGTGAAAGCTGCTGAGCCTTATGATATTAATAGAAGGGAATCTGTTTTGATTAGTGCCCAGAACTTTGTGAAAAGGTGAAAAACAAAAACATATCAAACATAGAGATTTACAGAATACAAATTCCTTTGTGAAGACATATATCAAGTGAATTCATAGTGTATTGCGTTTTCACAAGGCATGTGGCAAGAAGAAGTTCACATTTCATAAAATGATATGACAGAAGTGAAAAGATATTATATTGTGACCTTCATGGGTGACCTTTTTTTTTTGACATCGCTCACCATTTGCTTTCAAACTTTCAGTTCTCAAAATGATCAGTAAAGAGATGAACTGATTTTCAACTTTTGAAGTTTTTTTTCTTTTATGTGTCTGTGACCCATTTGGTAATTCTACTTTGCAATCATATGTATCTCTAAATGTCACCCCAAATCAAATATCTGTTAAAAGCAGGTATTTGGTTAAAGATGATCCTTAGTTTCACGGACTATCACCAACAAGGGTTAATAATTTCACTTAAAAGTAACAAAGAGGTGCATAAGGCATTGTCCATCACCCAGTCTTCAATAGAAACCCACATGCATCACAATTAAGAAAAGGGTGAGAGGTCAAGGTCACATTGTTAGACTTTGGTTCATGCTTTCTTACCTATGTTGATGGACTATACTGTAATAAAAATAACAAATGTTAGGACTTGATGTAAAAGATACCATAAAACACCTCCCTTGTATTGGAAAAATCTGGGTTTAATTATAGTCGACAAAAAAATTCCAGTGTTAACTTATGCTACAATTAAGGATTCATATTACTCTTTCAACATTAGTCATATTGAAAAGGCAAATGTTGTGAAGACAATTCTAATACAATTTTTTTGTTCTCACATCAAATCAACCCTCAACACTTATCATTATTCTTTAGAATTACATAGACAGAAAGGAACCATTTTCTTGCTTGCAAAAAAATGAAATGATAAGCTTGAAGTTCTTGGTAATACACCCTATTTGTCCAGCCAACTATGCTAACAGGAGTCAGCACTAGATCGTGGAGCAACATTTGTGGAACCCCTATTAGCATGTTGACATTAGCATAATGGGAAAATGATAATTTCAGTGTTCTGTAGCCACAAAAAATGACAATTGAAAAATGCAACAGTTGTCAACTTGTCAGACTCCATCTTGAATTTTAAAACAACCAAAATGGTTGAAATTGTTCAACATGGGATGACACCTATTGTATTAATTCTGAAGTATTAGATACAGTAATTTGGTTTTTAACAATGTACTGTCGATATCATACAAAACATTTTTTCCAGCTCTAAGACTGTACTGATTTATAGAGCAATTTAAGACAAAAAAGGATTTAACATCATATTCAAAAGGAAAATGAAATAGAAAGAGACTTTGTGATAAAAAACACAATCGCTACAATCCTAAATAAAAT
>JAVSBT010150981.1:3075-14489 GCA_033118115.1 Pharyngocirrus eroticus | reverse complement strand
GAAAGTGATTTGTTTGTTTATAAAACCCATTAGCTGCCACAGAAACAAGGACAAACTGATGAGAAGGTTAATTCTCTGGACATGTTTAGTGAAGAAAACGTCACTCTGTCTTCTACATATGAATCTTTAAATCTTATCTTTAAAGAACATAAGAAACATTTAAAATATAAAGATAACTATTCAAGCCGCATAGCAATGAAAAAAATAACAATGATATTGGGATATCAAAGACTCGAAAGACAGATGTTAACCTTCAAAGGTGATATTAAAAAGTTTTCCAGGTATATTTTTGCCCGTTCTTTGTATTAATGATCATGGCAGTTTATATATGTGTTTTTACAAAATTGTTACAGATTTATTGCTTTGCATGAAGTCTTCTGGTTTGGGTGTAGAAGAGACTGATTCCAAATTACTTGGTCTTTGTCTTCAGCCAATAATCACTGAATCAGCTGCAATTATTTTATTTTCTATTCTAACTTTAATTTCAATTGATGTTTAATGCACACAGCATCAAAAACAAAAACAACAGCATTTGGTATTTTACTACATTTCAGAATTACGATGATGTGTTCTCCAGACTCGTAAACTATTCCTTCCAGATAAAACCTTCAGTGTTTCATAGCTATAATTCAATATCAATATCACAACCACAGAGTAATAGCAACAGGTGTCTCAGAATTTCACATATGAAGACTCTGTCAACATACTCTTTTTTTTCTCACAAACAAATAAAACTTGCCTGAAGATGTTGTAGCTCACAATGAAAATTTGCAAATAAATTCAAAATGAACCTATTGGGAGTAGCTTTCTTGCTTTTGAACATCATATATACCTTGTTGACAACCTCATTTTTTTTCTCACAAATAACAAACTTTTCAGAACCACCTAGGCCCTGGACACTGTTGCACTGTATTCGTTTTTACAGAGTTTCTATCATTCACCATACAAACCTTGTTGAAAAACTTATTTTTTGTTTGAAAATCATTCTGAACTAACATGCTACACTGTATCTATATTTGTACAAAACTGGGGTCAGAAAATGAGTCAGTGTATTCCATTACTGAATTTCATCTTACTCTTGTTTTCTTTTCTGATGAAAAATGTATTACAAACAACATAACTTACCATCAAGGCCAAGTGTGGGTCCCACCAATAGAACAGATAACATCATTGTCACCACCAATTTGTTCATCAAGATGGTCGCCATCATTCCTTTTTTTCTTTTAAAACGTTATAACTCTGCAAAAATACGATTTCAAAGTTTAATACATATGCATCAATTTAGTTACTCTTTTTTTTTCCATTCAAAACTTTTTCACCCTGGACATCAAAGTTAAATATCTAAATGAAGTTGAAGGCACATCTAATTTCTTTCCAAATCTTTCCAAGCAGTCACCTTTTTTTTGCCCTGATTTCAGGTCTACTTTTAATTGACACCAGGTCAGTTCCCCATGTGTTGAAACAATCAAAGTTTATATGAAGATGTTATTGTATCTGAAAAAACAGAAATGATATTCTCCTATCCATGAAAATAAAAATCAGCTGGAAATCTTGAGACCAGCTCATACACATGTGGTCTATAAAGTTGATCTACCTCTTGTTTATGAGCCCTGGAAACTGAATCATTCATCCAGGAATTCCTTGAATCCATGAAATTTTCTGCTTATTGATTTTATCTGGCGAAGTCTCAATCAGTTTCTTTCTCATCTAACAAGACACTTTAGATACAACTCATGATAAACACACGATTGGATAAACAATTATCATTTTTGTTTTTCTCCAAATAGTTTCATGATCACATATCAACAGAGAATGAGTCGCTCATAGAAAACTTCTCGTCAAACAGTTAATATACACATGGCTATCTTGTTTCTCATGGTAAAATCAAAATAACAAAAAAAACTTTTCCAAAATACACCAAGAATGCTGAGCTGGGGGTTTATTTACAACAATGTGAAGCAAATACATGAGTCAGTTTAGTTCTTCTGTTTCAGAATCCTCCAACAATCCAACACAGATGGGATTAATCCAATAGATAACTGTAAGACAACAACCTATGGCCATGAGTGGTGTCTATGGAGACAGTCTGGTGGCGCTTCATAAAAGTATATCAATATACCCAACACCCCAAGGGCCTATTTTGGCCTAAGTATTACACTCCTTATTTTCCAATATTGCTGGAATTTGTGATTGGAATCAGGCTATTAATGTTGACATGATATTGTCCACAATCTGCTGAGATTTAAATACAGTGGACTGGTATCTATCAATGTTGAGTGGTTCAATGCAACAGGTCCTCAGATAGCTTACAACACACAAGATATTTATCTGTGTCCACTTATAAAAGACAAACTTTACAGTAGTCAGTTAATGATAGGGTGGTGCCACTAGTAAAAGACCCTTCTGTGGTTCTGTTATCAAAATGATGAAACTTTCTGACTACTTGTAGTTCTGTAATACCAAACTGGTATCTGGTGTCAACTTCTAAATTCCAACTGGGAATGTTAATGATGACAGGAGTAAGGGCATGAACCTTTACTGGCCTGCCTTGTGTATCACCATCACTAAAACTATTTCTGTTTCAAAAATGAGAAGATTTTCAACTGTGTAAACCAATTACAAACAACTTTTCCCTCCATTTTGAGAATTAATGATTTTAATAAATACAACATAGCTGACACAATACCTTGTCAAAATATTTTAAAATTATAAATAACACATATAATTCAATTTGACACCCAAAAATAAAAGATAACTGTTGACTCACCTGTGTGTGTCTGTCAAATCCAGAAGTTGTCCACACATGTGGTACCTGGATTAGTCCAGATTAGCACTTAATCAATTAATCTTCATAACAATTTTCTTACTTAACAGTTCCTTTAAGACAAAATATCCAGAGTTTAATTTTCAACTCAAGGGTATTGTAGTGTAACTACAATTACAACTGCTTCAATCCAATGAAATGAGATTATGAAAATAATATCCTAAAGTCTGTTCGATGTATAATGTTCTCTTTCAACTTAAAGACCTTTTCAAATCGTTGCAATACTTCACAAATCACAATCCACTCAACGAGCAGAGCAGGATATTTTTTACCGCTGTAACACTTAAAAAAATTATCAACAACAAATAATGTCACTGAAAAAATTAAACAGATTTGTATTTAAAAAAACGAAATCCCTTTAGTAGCTGTTCCAGGAATATGATACAAGCTCAATCAAACTCTCTTAGTCTTTAAACCCTGGATGTCAAAACATGAATGACAACCCTGCAAAAACTGACTCTTTTACTGAGTGATGGAGAAAGCAGGGGCAACTAGTGGAAATTCCTTGTTTCTCAAAATCACCGAAGTAGAGGAGCCACCTGCAGTACACAGTAGTACACACACTAGCAAGCATTCAATGATGCTATGCTAACAAAGGGGGATTTTAACTGTGTACACTGGAATATGATTTGAAATTCAAATGTTAATTTTTATAATCCAGATCAACACCTGCTCTTAATTTAAATGTCTTTCATCTGTAATTTATAATTTACATTCTATGTTTTGTATCTTATTACTGTTTTTTTGCCTCTTTCTCTATTTTTATATTAAAGGGAATGGGGATGGATTTTCCTACTAAATAGGTTATTGCAAATTTAGTAAGATTAGCTTATGTAATTTTGATAACATTAAAAAAGAAAATTAACAGTTGATTTTGGCAAGAGAAATGCCCCTAACAACACATCTATTCAAAGTGAAATGGGATGTAATTGAATTCTTAATGTTGTTAGAGAAGTAGTTGAAACATTGTTATAAAATACAACATTGAAGACACTTCACAGATATTTCTCTTTCTTTATGATAAAAGAAAATAATCATTGAAGTCACCCATTATAACCTCATGTCATGTTGAAACTAAATGAGGATGTGAACCATCAAATCTGCACAGAAACAAAGTGATAAAAATGAAAAAAGGCCACTAAAAAGAAAAAATAAGTTGAAATAGCACTAGTATATGCTTGTCTGTAATAATTCATTCATAATGTTAAACAATCCACATAATGACTCATTCCCCTGCCCTGCCATGTATGGCTCAATACATTCTATAACAAAACTAATCATCTGTCTGAAAAATGTCATAATCATCAGCTGATAATAGGGTGTAATTTTTGTCCAATTTTCCTATTATGTGGGTATCCCTTCAGAGGCCGTGTGTACTGACAAAGGCTTAGTGGAGACCTTTAAAGGGACCCCCATAACATTATTGATTGCAGCCAGGAAATGAAAACTTTATCAACATCTTCTAGGAAGTCGAGATTACTATAATAAAAGAATGAAGCTAAACCACTAGTTGTGTCTGTTCAATTGTTTACTTAATATCCCATGTCAAATAAAAGACTTTTAAATTCTGACTTCCGAAAATCACCTGCATGAATTACAGATTATTACAATAAAAAAGGCTTCGGGGAAGCTAATTTTATTTCAGGTGGAGAATAAAAAATGCTCATTCAATAGCACTTGAAAGTGACAAAGACCGCTTTAAACATGCAATACCTAGTGTCAGTTAAAAAAAGGACAGAGTGAATTGTCAGATTTTGTGGTTAACTTCTGTCACAAAGGGGGGATGAAGCTTTTCCAGGAAATTCTTTAAAACTTGACTTTTTGAATTGATTGTTATGATCAATTGATAAAATAACTAAACAGAAGTAAATATCATCAGAATTCATCATCTATGAATAAACTGTTTAAAGAGAAAAACTAACTGAAACTAAAATGTCTGATTAAAACACCTTCACATGTTAGCCATGTTATAAAATATAGAGTGGGACCCTTAGACATTTTAAGATTTCAGCCATTTTCTTTATAAACATGTTTGCAAGTCCCTCTGAGATTTCTTTAAAAATTCAAGCCCTGGATAGATCTGATTCAATCTAGTATCTGAAACACATCTTTTCAAACAACTTGTCATTTTACTTTCATTGATTAATTTTTTAATATTGCAGTTTTTAACATTTTGAAATCCTTCGATTACATAAAATCTTGATCTCCTTATAAAAAAAAAAAATTTCATACAACTTTTTGTCTTTAATTTTTCATTTCAAAAAAGCCAACAACCTTAGTTTGCAAATATAATTAATAAAGGGGGGGGGAGATTTTTTTTTAACAATAACTGTCACATCTTATGAAAGAAATTAACCTTGGGGGTTCCCTAAATGGTTTATTGTGCATTTTAATTTGTCCTTTTTGATAACATCTTTAGCAAATGCTGAAAAAAACACACAAATAAAATAGAAACAGTATTGTTATCATTGTTGAAAACTGAAGAAGATAAATAGCTATATCACTCTGACACCTAGTTATCCTGGGGGTACTAAGATTTTGTGATGAAGCAATCATGTTTGACGATTTCATTCACTAATTCACAAGATCACTTGACAGTGGCAAGTGAAATCTATGTCACATCTCTGATAATAGTACTGGTAATGTTCTTTAGACACGGATGAGTGACTTAGGGATGCTACTCATTGTTGGAACTCTTTTTTATTTAAAATTGATGTAGAGTGATAAAAAAATGGTCACGATACTCACAATGCATTTTGAACAAAGATGAGAATGATTGGGGAAGGGGGGGGGGGGTGGTCCTCTTTGTTCTTAGATTCAAATGAAGTGACAACCTTTTTTTTAAATATTCTATAAGCATTTCAGTCTTACAATATCAATTCAAAACAGAAATCCTTTGTTAAGAAATATATCACAAGTCCAAAAACAGTGTTTCATTTTTATGTTGATAACAGACGAAAATCAATGTTTTTGGCCTTAATATAGAATTTTATAGTTTTACAACTTTAGCAACATATCATGGATGTTTTTTCATATTTCTAAGTACTATGTATGAAAGAGTCATATTTACTGTCTTAATTTCCCATTTTTATGAAAAAAATAATGACAAAAAACAATAACATGTATTAAAAAGAGCTGAAGATTTATAGACAAAGTGTGCATACTATTAATCCATAAGTGGATTAAATAAATATCATTTGACAAGAATCATATGATTTGTGCAAAACCGAAAGTAAAACAAATCAAAATGCCTTGTATGATTAAAATCACTGCAGATAAAAGTACATGTGTATTATGACTTACTTACAGGAAAAGACAGTGGGATAAAACGTTGTTACTATCCTCATAATTATGACAAATGTAACATAAAGTGTCAGTTCCTTGAATTTGGGGAAGATATCGTCTCAATGTTTTACATATTTCCTGGCCTGGAATTACTTCCAACACATTCATGGGAAGTTTACATCACAAATTGATATTGCATCTTTACTGTTATCTTTTTTCTATACCAGTACCCATGGGTGAAGTGAGAAGCCCTGAGATAAAATATATTTCCCAGAGTGTTAATAGATTTAATCATATTGATTTCAGTGGTATTAAGAAAATATATTAGTGTGTTTATAAAAGAAAAGTTACAATAAAATAATGTCTGTACTGTTTGCCCAGACACCCTTCTATAGTCTTACTTTATGATTTGTCTACATGTACTGCTAAACCTCTCTTGGCCAACTCAGAAATAGTACCACCACCCAAATAGGTCCTGGGACTACCAAAATATGTAAAGGGTCAACATGATATAATATTATATCAAATTTCCCACTTTGTTAAACCTCTCCAACAAGCTCAGTTCTAAAGGTGGTTTAAAGATACAAGTTTGACTGGACATCACACATATATAAATGGGCAATATACAACAGTGGTAAAACTCATAACTGTGTGCATGAGTAAAAATATACAAGTGGAATAACTGGTTAATTTGTGGTGACAAGAGAAAAGATAATTAGATTTTTTTTGCTGAAAAATTATGTTGTAATCTAGTAATTGGACACATTTAAAACATAAGCCCAATTTTGCACTCCAGTTCCAATACAAAAGTGACCCCTAGATGACCCCTGGGTGACCTTTTTTAGTTTTATCTCAATTTGCAAGGGTACACATCAATAAAAAAATGAAAAACTGGATTTAGCCACAAATGAGTTGGCTGATGTGCAAATAATGGTTATCAGTTTTGCTATTCACCATTAATTGCATCTCTCAGTATCAGGGCAGCCATAATGCAGAGAGAAATAAAATGAATTGCAAAACATAATCGAATATCTTCATATCATAAAGGTACATGTAGTTTTATAATAATAATGTTACAACCAATAGCTTGTATATAGGCTGGAATCTCTCAATAAAAGTTACAATTAAAATGATTGTCCAAGTAATATGTAGACATATTAAAAAAATGTATTTATGGAACATTGCAGTAACACAATGTTAATTAAGTGTCTCGAGGACACAAATTGGGATTTTAGCAGCATTTTTTCTTCTTTTACATATTCAGATGGACAAGACATATGACTATATGAAATGATTTAAACATTTGCCCTTAAAACTTTTTATATCATATGAAACTAATGAGATTGACACTATAGTGGTAATTTTCTCGTTTTCTAATGTCAGAGCCAAAATATTATCTGATTGACAGTGTATCCCATCAAACAGTAATTAACAAAATACAATTAGGCACTGCTATGCTACACAAATAGAAACATTAAAGCCTCTGTACACAAACACTAGTTTTCAGCTGGGTTTTTACGAATTGCAAGGAGACAGAGTTACTCCATATTCTAATTCTAATGCGCACTTCAGGAGGTTTGATGTTCAAACTGTACATTCTCCCAATATTTAATCCATACAATTCATATTTCTGGAATAAAAACCTTAAAACCAAACGTTTTGTTGATTTCAGATAGGAGGTTTTTGATTAGATTCTAGGATATTTTTTCACAAAATTTTTGGGATATTGTCTAAGGGTACTGGACATTCTTTAAAATGTGTGAGAATATTCAAAAGAGACAATTATGAATCAGTTAGGGTAAAATATAATGTCTGATATTAATTCTCTCTAGGTGCCTATGCACTTTAAAAATCCTCAATACCACTACCATAATATCCTGTAAACCAAAAGTAAAATGGACAATAATCATATTTAATTGTAACTTTTATATTTTATTCTATATAGATGTCACAAGACAAAAAGCATCAAAGTATATCAATTTGGCACAAATTAATTAATGATTTACAATGTTTGATGTGATATACAAACAGATAAAAATGACCTGGTTTGACTCATGATTTGAAGTTGATCATTTGTGTGGAATACAAACAATTCATTATGAATTGAAAAGACTAGATGCATGACCTTGCTCTATATTGCATGGTCAAAATAGAGACCAGAGTACAAATAAATATAGGCTGTTATATATGTGAGACAGTATCATTTTGGGAATAGCTATTACTTTCCTAGAAAATGAGGCAGTGTCCCCCTCTAGTCTTTTTAATATGTAATCATGCATTCATCCATGAACGCGACTCATGCTTCCTTCATTCCATAAGGCTATCATTTTGTAATTGCCAATACTTTTACATAAGATATTAGTTATTTAGTTATATTCCTTCTTTCATTAAAGTTTAAACCATGTAAACTAATTCAAAATTGCATGCATGATGTGACTGGATGAGTGTTTTATATCTCCTCACATTTCTGTTCTTTATTTGGCATTATGTCTGATTTTGGGGTCAGTAAAATTGCCTTTTTACATAACATAAAATAAAACATATCCTCATTACCCTGTAGGATAATATCAACATAACTTGGAATCTAACTTACATAATCTGATCTGTCCAACAGAGAAAATGGCACTATCATTAGTTGAAACTACAAAGTTATACAATCATTTAATTATGGAATAATTATTTTTAATTGTCCTACACATTTCTCTTAATTTTAAAATTGGATATCAAAAGCTGCAAACACTCTAGTCTCTAGCAGCAAACTTTTCAATGACAATATCAAGGCTTAGGCAGGATATTCGCTTTTTAATCAGTCTAATGTCTTAGATCTCAAGGATCTGTATTGAACACTTTTCAACCCTTTACTAATTTGAATGATTTATAATGTTTGGTCCAAAAGAAGCAAATAGTGCAGGAATGGTTATCATAATTTGGAGAAAATTAAGTTGTTCCTACAGGATCAATTAAATAGGATCATTTCAAAACTGCCTATAAGTACCGATATGAAATTAAAATGCTGCTTTTCTAGAAGTTATAATACTTTCCAATCTAAGTTTTTGAGTCCATGATACCCTTTCATTCCACATTTGGTCCCTGCTACTTTACATCCTATTGTAATAGAATGTTCAAGTGTTCTTCCATAAGACAAGGCTAAAATACATGCTGCAATGAAAGTATCCCCAGCTCCCAGTGTATCTACCACAGACTTTGGTGAGAATATAGGACTACTATACGTCTTACCATCTGGGCCTTTTCCTATGGCCCCATCTTCACCCCATGGGCAAATCACAGTAGCTCTGAATAAAATATATAATGAAAATATTAAATAATTACGAAGCAAAATCTTTTACTCTTTCCAAATTCTTTTCATTTCTTCAAACATTTCAAATAAATCAAAATGAAACACAAGATCATAGTCTGATATTACAAATAGACTTTAAGATCTTACCCATGCCTAATTTTCTTGCTAAATACTTGGACTGTTTCTTCTTTTGTTTTGCAGCCCATTCCCAGGCCATGCTCTTTGCTCACAAACACATAGTCTGCTTTATCTGCCAAGTCCACTTTTACAATGAAAAAATCCAGATCATAATTATGCATAAAAATATTAGTCCGTAAGCGGAGTGACAAAAGGTCCACCAGAAATTAATCTCTGAGGACACTTTCTCACATAGTGTAAAGATGTTTTATGTAAATATGTCAACTTTCTGCTTAATGATTTTTGTGTAATATTTATACAAAAATACATTGTTTGCACTATATGAGAAAGTGTCCTTAGAAATTTTTAGATCGAAGTCACAATTTTCAGGCCCAGCTGTTGAACTATACATTAATTTCACCTCAACATGTAATACATTTCCAAAGTGTTTTTTTATTGTTGGGGCAAAGGTAAAACATTTCTCATTCAACATAGACATTATCTCATATAATATTCAATCATGATATAAAGCAGAGATAGAAATTATTATATTTCTTTCTGACATACAATTTTTTGAGTAGAAAATAAACCAACTCAGTATTCAAAACACAAACATGAACAGTACTACTGCTACGTCTTTAAATAGGCTTACTGTCCAATCATACCTAGTTCTGGTTTTACTTTTTCCAATTCCACAGATGTTGTCACCTTTTCTTCCTGACTAGCTGTTTTGTTGTAGCAATCAATGTGATCCAACATCTTGATCATTTCAGGTACACTTGGTCTCCCCTTTTGAATAAAAAAGAATAGAGAAGAATATTTATTCAACCAATTCCTATCGCATAAATACAGATATCTTCATGTTTCCAATAATTTTTGTTATCAATATTAAGTTAGGACTAACAACTGAGCTATCATTATATAAAAGAGTTTGTTTTGAAAAACTATTATGCAAAAGTATATTGCAAAAAAGTAAAACCAATATACATTACTTCAAAATGCACCCACCGGAACCGACTGAGGTCCACTTTTTTAAAGTCATCATAAGTCACTTCAGGTAAATTCCTTAAAAAAAACAAATAGTTGAAAGTAGTCATCCAAAAGCTTTGAATTCTTTCAAAATGACATAAATGTATGGCTAAACAAATTCATAAGGTCCAAAAAAAAACCATACAAATAAACTTGAGGAGAGTCCTGACTGCAGACATGTAGGTTTCAAACTGCACATCTTGGTTAAAACTTTTTAAATTTATATTGACTATTACTGCGAATAAGGAAAGTTTTGTTTTCTAGTCACCCTTTTATTTCAATATTCACATTTATAAATCATTTAGATTTTCATGAGGTTAGTACAATCATAAGAAATCTGCAATATTTACTTGTTTGAATGTAAGATAGTTCTGGAACCATTCTGTTGATTGATGATTACAATAGAGACTGGGCATTGGGATTCCTTATGAAGGATACAGTTACTTGTGTCAATGATGTTAGCTTGAAAATCTTCACAAAGGAACCTAAGTGAATATAAATACAAAATGTTGTTAACACATTGGTTGTTTCAGCTTAGACATGGGACCAAAATTGCTATCAATTTGAAAAATAAAGACACTGACAGTCAGGAAAATCAGGATTTATTTGTGGCTAAGAAGAACATTTTAAATGCTAAAATTGCTTGTATACATACATGTATAACACTAACAGAAAGACTTATTCACCACTTACAAAAATATCATATTTCAATCCATGCTTCTGCAATATTGCATTAAGACAAAGCTATAATAATAGTAATATTGATAATACTAATAACTAAGCTATAGTGCTGAAGTGTCATACCCTGTCTCAATAGAGCCTCCAAGTGTTCCCATGAAATGACCTTTTTTACCTAACATG
>JAVSBT010150648.1:3974-14492 GCA_033118115.1 Pharyngocirrus eroticus | reverse complement strand
TTTAAAAAAAAGAAAAGAAAAGTTGAAACGCGAATTTTACCCTCGGTTGGGTCCAACGATCTACAAATCAATTTGGTATGGCCTAATGGATGTTTGGCTACTCTTGATACTGCAAATATTTACAATCAGTAATTCAATAAAATTCCATACATTTTCACTAAAATATTGTAATTTGTATATCGGTCTTTGTGTCATTATTAGGTAGAAACAAAATTAACATGATTGTTATGTTCTGTGATAATGATACATTTATTCATTACATATAGCAATAACTACAACCAACTTCCAGATAGGTCATGTGGTTTTATGAGATTGTATTACATGCATTTCTATTCTTTCACTTCTACTACTCTCATAAAACATTTTGGACCAATAAAATATATATTTAGAGCTTCAAAGTCACCTAAGCTACAATTTGATATAACTAAACACAATTTTAGATTTAAAAAAAAATAAAAAAATGGAATAGTTCCTAGTTTTAAAGATGTCAAAAGACATCATAATTTAGAGCAGATGCAGACTTTAAATTCCATGATTCAGATTGTCTACATCTCTTTTCTAAAAACAGCTGTGACTATTTAGTGTCAAAGTTTCAAGAATCCATAATTCTGAAAAGCTACCAAATTTTAACCTATTTGATTACTTTAAAAATCATAACTCTGTTTTAGAAAATGGATATGGACAATCTAAATGATAAAATCACAGGTTTGATTTTTTAAAATTCTTTTATATTTTTAAAACTACAGGTGTCAATAATATTCAAAATTTTAATATAAAACAGTTTTTTTTGGATTTTTTAAAAACGAATACAATTTGCAGTAAGGTTTGAGAGATATAAGCTTATAGCTTGGGAATATATACTTTTATAAGGGGAAAGTTTGTAATAAAAATTGCAGGCAAGTTAGAATAGATGTATGGTGAAAACCTAGAACTTATTTTTAACAACTACTAAGTAGTATTACAATTCTGCAGAAATATAAAATGTGGCCTAATTGTTGAGTTTTCAATGAATCACACCCAGAACAAAATTTATGGAATTCTAGAATTTGATAAATCATGATAATAAAATGTCTTCGCATACATTTAATTTGACTTATGCATCAAAGAAATTGTCAAAGGGATGTAAATGAACAAAAGATACGAGAGGACCACTGCTTAACCCTTCCCAACTTTAGAAGCAATATTCAATTTTGTGCATAAACAACTGAATCATTGCTTTACCAGTTTGCAGCAACTCACGTGTAGGACAAAAGAAAACAAAATCTTAAGTATTGGTTTATTCACATTGAAGTTGATTTCTGAATGCACTTCAAAAACACATCTGATGAGTACATTTATTCACATTTTAAACCATTTTCCTCAAATTTGGAAGTCATTTTGCCAAGGCCATTCAGGTAAGGTACCCCCCCCCCCCCCCCAATCTCTCATATTGTTTCTGTCTTTAACACTTCTGTTACAAGTAGCTTATGATATTTATTGCGAGATAATGTATCATGAATATATTTTGTCTTTTTTTTGTAGCTTTCAAAAGAGCAACGAAAGACCATCCCAAGACCAAATTCTGTACAGTGTAGAACGTTTTCAACATAAGTTTTGCAGTTTTAAAAGATAACATGTGTGTAATTAATTCACTCTAAAATGTTGTTAATTTTGCCTTTGAAGTAGAAGGTCTATCAATTTCAGGTTCATATTCAATTTCAACTCTAGCTCTTTTCCTTTTAGCTTTCTTCTTTGCAGATTTTGCTTCTTCCTCATCTGAACTACTTTCTGATTCTGACGATGAATCTCCAGCCAATTTTTCATAGTCCTAAAGGATAAAAATGAAAAAGATACACAATATAGATTGTAATCTTTATATAGGATGTAGATTTATGTCACCATCTGGTGGAAATCAGGGACACCGAGGAAGGCCACCAACCAATATGTAGTTGAAAGGGATTGAGGTAATTTTGTTACAGTATATGAATGGAATGAGTCTAAAGCTTTCAGATATAATAAATATTGTTTTAGTTCAATCTATTGTACTTAAGCTAAAAGAAGTCTGTCTTACCTCAACTTCTGAATCGCTCTCTTCTATTTCATCTTCTGCAACATACTCAATTTCATTCTAAAAAAAAGAAAATTACATGGATACACATACAAGCAGATGTTTATAATTTGATGGTTGAAAAAAGCTCTGAAGCCTCTACAATTATCTTATTTTTACCAATGATCCTGTGAATAGCAAAAGCAATCAAGTCATTTCAAAAGGTCTTTATTCTAGGTATACCATATAACAAAGGGACTGCTTTAAAAATCAGTTTTCATTTCATATACTTACTTCACTTTCTTCTTCTTCCTCCTCTTCCATTTCTTCTTCATCCTCCTCTTCATTTTCTTTTTCTACTTCATCTTCATCAGAAACCTCCTCTTCTTCGACAGCTTTGTCAAAAGCATATTGTGGGAAATTGTAAATATCTCCATACTGAAATAATATATATCATAGGCATGTTCATTACATAAAAAAAAATCTCACAAGATAATTCCCTAGCAAAAATACATAGCTGCATTCTAATGTTTTAGTTTGATTCATACAGCACTTTTTTCTTTCACATAATCAAAGGACCTGGTACAAAAGAGTTTTTAAGTACTTGAAGGTGTCTATAAAATAATTTATCATCAGTTTCAATGGAAGCTTTAGAATAAGATAATACGTAAATCCATCTGTGGTAATCATGTGTGGTAGGCAACTTTATTTCTACTCTGCAAGAGACAAGTTATATGTTTAGCATATTTAAATGTATGAAATAAGTGAAAAATTACTTACTGTTCCTTTTTTCAACCTTTCTAACAATTCTTTCTCAATTGCATTTTCTAACTGTGCTGCTACTAATGCCTTTTCCTAAGAGTGAAACAAATAATGACATTTTAATATCCTTTATGAACATAGTTCTCATGCTAAATTATGAACTAATTAAAATATTGTTCTCAGCAGATTAATATGTATTTTTAAGTAACCATTTTCTTTTATGGTATAGAAATTCTTTTCCTTCCGTCTTTTTCTAAAATAAACTATTTAGCTGTAATTTCAAAAGTTTACTTTTACACTTACTACCAATCAATTGCAAACAACAATACAAATAACTCATAAAAAGCCAACCACTCACTTCTTTCCTCTTTTCTCTTCTTTCAACCTTTCTGCTTAATGGTACTAATTTCTTTCTGCAAAGTAAAATAATTTCAAATCTTCAGCATCAAAATCTTAATTAGAATAACCACAATATGACATTGATTACAGTCCAACAATGACCAGTCTTAAATAGAATAAGTGTGTGAATTATATTTGTTAACTTACTGTCTTTTCAACCTCAGCTTTCTCATTCTGATGAGATATTGTGTAATTCTGGTAAACCTCTGTTTGCATTTGTGTTTCAAATACCTGAAATGTTTATGTAAAGTTTTGTCAATTTTACTGAAAGAATAGTCTCAATCCTGCTTTATCATGTACAGCTTTCTAGTTGATGTACAGCAACAATATCAAAATAGAACAGTTAATTTCTCTTAAAGCTTAAAAAATGAATATGTATTAATATTTCAACAGTAAATAAAAAGACAAACTTTTGTATATTCTATTGTAATGTGGTGTATGAAGTTGGATACTTACTTTGGCCAATATATTAAATTCTCATCTATTTGTTCTAAAGCTTTTTCAAAATTTCTAGATAATTTCACTTTTTCCCAAAGTCTGGATGGAAATGCTGCCCTTTCTATTGTTTTCATATATAGGTAACATACACCTTAATAAAAAAAACAATGAAAACTATTTAAAATTCAAAGAATTTATTAACTTAACTTAATTTTTAAGAAAAAATGGTTTTACCAAATGCAGCAATATTTTAAGCTTGTTTTTGTTTTAATGTCCTACCCTTTTCTTCTCTAACTGTTGCATATTGACTATTTGCTAATGGACATGCAGTTCTATTGCAGAGACCAGTGAGATTAAATTCATTTCTACAAAACTTTTGAGTCTTCGTCCTGAAATCCAAAATTGACAGTGAGTAAACAAACTTTTCGACAGTTTCCTTGATGTTAGAGCATTTACTACTTCAGGTTTCTATTCATAAAAGTAAAAACTTATTAAAAACAATGTCATGCTATCAGAGTTATATTACTCTAAACTCATGGAAAATATGTTCCTGTACTTACTTGACTTTAAATGAACAAAAGGAGCCATTGATAATACTCCATATGACCTGGAAAAAATGTAACATTTTATGATTTAATCACAGTTATATGGGTCCACAAAAGCGTACAATGGCATCGAAAGCCCTAGGCATCTTCAGTTGTACCATAAAACTCCCCCCATAATTCATCCTGTAAGAGTCTAGCCACTGTCTACGTACCCTTTTTTACCTCTAATTATTAAAAAAAATGTCTTCAGCCAGTACTGGGGGGGGTTCAACATTTCAAAAGGAATGATATTTAATCAAAGATTTCATAATGATGATGCTCATTCTCTTAAAAGGTACGAATGTTTTTTACATAGGCACTCCTATAAATGTGTATGTGTCTTTTGATTTTGGAAATTCCTTGCTTTTAATATAAAGCAAAAGAAACACAGAATAAACTGTATTACATACGGTGTAAGGCTTAGGAATAGGCAATAACACCCCACATTATCGTTCAGTTTGATAGTATTTCTAAAAAATGTAATAGTTCATAGGTATGAATATTATTTTAGATATCTTTCGATAACAAAAATACCTACGTCGTCGTTCTGCATATCTAGCTTTATCGGTTGGTATTCAGAAACGGTAAAATAGTTCTTCAAAATACAAACACATGTTATGTTGCAAAACCGGAAATAAAGAATTCATGTGTCCTCGCACCCGAAGTGTAACTTCAATTTAAGAACAATCAACTATGTTTGCTAGTTGAGTCTTTAGTTCATGACATGATAACATTTCATGATGTTCAAATTCTAATTAATTTTTTCAAATACTTTGAACTTATGATTCTCATTTTATTTCACAAAATTGCGACCTACAACGGGAATGTCATTCTTTGAGTGAGTTTTGACAGGCGATTTTGACAAGCGGCGAAACTTCTATTTTTAAGGGATACAAGTGCTAGTAGTGAGTTGTAAAAAGGAATGGCAAACTAATAAAAGAAGAAATGGCACAAAATCTAGGACTTAACACTGCAGAATTAAGTAAGTGCTTTTGAAATGCAAAGCAAACCTTGCACGATTATTTACAACAATTTCCCAAGAATCTTCACTTACAAATAAATGAAAATTGGTGTTTTTATAGGCATGTATCATTGTATGATCTTGTATGATGAACTTTTATGAATTGATTTTTCCAAATTGTTCAATTTTCTCTTGGATATATTTTCCAATAATACTACTAAAATAATTTGATTCAATGTTCATTAGATATTATTACTATAAATGCTATGTTTATCATGATTGTTTTTTTAAAACAAAGTAAGAAAATGCTACCAATCAATGAATCATGAATTAATGCTTGTTATTCCATGAACTGGAACATTCATAACTAGTGCCATTTGTATCTAAATAACTTTTCTTATGCCTATTTCTTCTCACCTGTAATTTTGAGCAGTATACAAATAATGCTGTTGTCTTGCTGATGTTTCAGTTGAAAAGATTGTTACATGTGAACGATAGTATGATAGTAATGTATATGTATGGAAAAAGTTATTGTTGCTTTTACGTATCATTTAAAGGTAAAAGTAAAAAAAATAGTGTGAAAAACTATTGAAACTCGTTTCTTTATACTTACAGGTACATCACCATCAAAGGTGCGCTTCAATGAAGAAGATGTGATGAAACATAATTTAGAGATAGTGCTTGAATATGAAACTTCTGACAATGGTGTAACAATTCAAGTACATTTAGGATTTTTAAAATTACGGCATCATTATAGGATTAACGTGGATATAGAAGACAAACTTGGTGAAGATGTAGTTATTGATCCTCTACAAAATTTAAATGCTAAAATTGAACAATGTATGCCTTCTGAAAATGGTAAGTTTTTATTACAAAAGCTTGGTTCCTACCAAATAGCTTATTAATCTGTTTTGACGATTATGTAGGTTGTGCAGATGTGTGATTTTATCAAACATTTTCTGACCTATTTTCACAGATGAACACATTCTTCACTTATATTTCTCTATGGCTTTTTTGTTTTGTGCTTGGATATAATGTAAAGCTAAAAGGGTTCTTTTTGGCTCATTTTGTTTTATATAAAGATATTAATTAAGCAATGGCTATCAAGAATATGGAGATGGGTTTCCAATTAGTATCATATTCATAGAATTAGTATCATATTTATAGATAGCTTTTCTGAAAATCAGGTTTGGCACTTTCCATTAGTAAGACTTCTTTAACCAATTACAGTAATTTTCCTGTCAAAGAAAGCACATGCTATAGATTTTACAGTTTAGAATGACCACTCCAGACTGCAGATATCAAGTATCTTACAGAGATGTTGAGAGAAACAGAATCATGTCAGTTCAGTCTCTACACACTAGACCTTTTTAATGTATTAACATTTATGTTACACTGCTGACATGATAATAATGCACATTTCTTCACCCTAAATTTTGACAAAAATCTTTTTTACTCTTTGGAAAATTTGACAATATTATGAAATTATTTATGTGAGAACATCCTATTTCTTTCACTCAAATTTTAAAAAATCAACTTCAAATAGACCATTAAAAGTATATTTTATTTATATTATGATGAATTAATCAATCCTTTTTTCTTTTCAGGAGCAGGACACTCTATTGTGATAAATCTTAATGCATGTAAAGAAAAAATAATGAAGGAAATGCTCTCTATAACAAACAAGAACAAACAGACTGTCAATATACTTTTAGTTGCAAGAGTTCTAGGTAAGTAACAATTTAGTGTTATAGTTTAGTGACCCAACATTGATTAGCTATAGCACCACTTGAACATTTTGATAAGCAGTTTTTATAGAGATCTCATCAACACTAAACTAGACTAAATTGTAATGTAGTTTGATTACTTAATCAATTGTCTATTCCTTATTGAATTTAAATAATGTTTTGTAAGTGAATTAAAACAAGTACAAGAGAAAACAGGAATCTTAATCCAGCAACTCCTTATGTGATTTTTTACAAAACAAAAAGTTGGAAAACACATGCCATCCATTGATGAATGTATTTGTCATTATCACAGTGGTATAGCAGCCCTTAGAATAGGCTGTCATATTCACATTTCCTGTGTCAAGTGCGAGACATCTTGACAGCAAGTTTTACAGTATGAAGTGTTAATGGGGCACACAAACCTAGATACATGTATTGATGTGAGATGATACATGTTTTTTTGGACAGAGTTTTGTTTGCATTTTTCAAACTGATTCCTTGTCTACGTGTAGGTTATCATGAGAATGTAATTTGGTACATTAGTGTAACTTGCCTATCTGTGTACCTGTATTATACAGTGACAAGGATTTGTTGGTATTCTTTGTGTATGCTTGATCAGGAGATGATTTTTTAACCTTCACAGGTCAGCCACACACACTAAGCTTTGTTTGTAATTGTATCCAAAAGGCTTTGTATAAACTTCTGACAAGATGATCTCTTATGTTGTGTTATTTAGAAGAAGAAAAACAGCCATACCACAAATGTGTCTAGATTGCCATTTTTTGTTAATCTAGGCATTATGTTTCTGTGTACAAATTCTAAGCATGTTTCATTTGATGAAGAAAATTAACATCATATGATTACCATTCAAGTGAAGAGTATTATTGCTTTGTGCCAAGTCTTGGGGGCATATAAATCAATCACCAAATAAAACAGCACTAATGAGAAGAAACAATTATTGAGACTGATTAGTTGAGCTGAGTAGTACATGTAGATTGAATCTTTTTAACTTAGCAATAAATCCAGCCATTTTCCAGGGAATTCAAATATTTCTGCTGAAATATGTAATGTAAATAAGCTTGACCTTGTGGGTTTTTTTTAAAAATGTTTTTTAACTTAAATGAAAAACAATTTATTTTATAACTAAAATGAATTGTCCACTTTGGCTTTAAAAGAGAGCTATGGCAAGTATTGCTACACTAGCACCAATAAAATTCATGCAAATAGAATTGAAGTTAGTTAGTCCAGAGTTGAGTTCTATTTGTCATAATGTTTTACTCCATAGCAGGTGATCTAAGTTTTGTAACTGCATACAAATGTTTATTTTTATTTGCATTTCTGCTTTATGTATATGATATCATAGTAGGCCTGAATAATTCCATTTTGGCCGTTGTTCTTATTTTGTAATATTTCAACAGATTTTTCACTTGGACCATCAGGCTATAATGTACTGTGTGTATTCCAAGTTGTGAAGTATTTATTCACTTTGAAGACAAAAACCAGCATGATTTTTAATCAGTATCTTTCTTGTGCTAGAAGTATTAGATGAAAGCGCTTTTCTTTGTAAATCCTAATTTGATCTACTTAAAATGCAGTCTTGAAATATAGCTAGATTCAGTCTATTTTAAAATGAAGCAAACTCTTTGAAAAAAGCTAATCCCGTCTTTTCAAGAAAAGAAAAAAGAGGAGAAAACCTTGTAAAAAAGCATCATCCGACAACATTCTTCTAGAGCTAATAAGATCATGGAAATGTTGTGTATCTCTACCTGGTTGTGTTCGTAAAGAGATGGTTTAACTTTTAATGAGGAATCTTTCTGTGATACAGCACATCAAATAAGATGAAAGAGTGTTTCCTTGAATTACACTTGCTGCTGAAGTTCATTACCAGAACTCTGACTTAATGACCTCTTAAAGCCTCTCAAAAATGTCAAATACGGAATATGGTCATGTGTATTTTTTGTAAATCAGATTATTCATTGTAGAAAATCTGTTGGCTAAACCTGCGTCTGCATGGAAAGTCATAGACTCGGGTTCTAGTGAAATTAGAGATTTAGTTGTGAAAGGAATGGATAAAATGCTGGGTAGGATTTGTTGAGATAGACAATAATCTGAGATTTTGCTGCTGTTATCCAAATATAATTATCAGACAGTGCTTGTGTTTTGCATTTGGCTTTGACAATCATTTTGAGTTTTTTGTGACAGATTAGGAAAATTAGTAATTCTAGAAGACCCAATTGTTGAAATTTGATTGATGTCCCATTGTCATTTCAATATGCCCTCTGACAAAATCTCTACTCGTGTAGAAATGTAGACCTAAGGAATTCATACTAACTGTGAAAGCTGAACTGTGCAGTACACCAATAGAATATTTCATAATTGATTGATAAGAACTTTTTCTGTAAAAAAATATATGTGAATTTTGTTTGGTTCTGATTAAATGTCTAGGGATTCATTGAAAATGTATGTTTTTGAAATTAAAATTCATATTTCTTAGTTAACTAGGCTAGCAAATCCATGAATTATATTGTCCCTTCAAGCTGTACTTGTTTTTCTCATCAATCAATTGTGCTTTTAATATGGACGAATCTACGAATGGTATACCAGTTTAACAGTAGGTTTAATCCAGGTACCTACCCACACAGAGTGTATAATATGAATAATGTCATTTGATATATGACAAGTTATTCCTTTTGGCAAAGAATATGAATTATAAAAGGCTTAAACTGTTGCTTAGATATAAGAGTGATGTTCTTCCTTTCCCACTTTAAAATCTTATGCTCTTACAAAAACTACAAAGATGGTGAGGAAATATCATATCAAATTTCAAGACAAGAGAGGAAGTGCTCCTAAAGTATCTGCTGTACTGACTGTAGACTGAATCTATATACAGTTAAAGTTATTGAAAAACTTTGGTGTCATTTAACTACTTAACTCAAACTAGAGTTATGTGAGGTGAAAGTTAGTAAGATTGATTGATTCATTTTTTTACCAGAGATTCTAAAAGGAGAAGTGTTCAATAAAAACAAACAAAATTGACACATGAGATACCATTATATTTGACTCTTATTGGTGAATGGTTGCTTGATGATTTAATCATTGGAATGGCTTGTCAAACAATATTGGACACTGGGGAATAATGGTAATTATAGTAAGGTGTACCTGGAATTTGATATGGTAATCAAAGCACCTAGGAAATGTGATGCATGCATCTTTACTAGCATTTATGATATTGCATTTATTTCCATAACATTTGTTGCAAAATTTTTCATGGAAGTAATGTTAGAAATTTATGATCAATTCTTGATAGTATTGCCGGCATGCCATATTTCATGAAATTCTCCTAAACTAAAAGCACTTGTAGTTGTAGTGATATTTGGGTCTTCATAACATTCTCCATGGTATTAATGGTTCAGCTTAACACTGGAGACAAATCAGCAAGAAAATGTCCTTTGACAGGAGACATGATTTCTAGCTCTGATAATGTTTAACAACTATAGGTTTTCATGTCTAAAATGTTAGTTAGGATTCTGTTAAAACATGGATCACAATAAAGCAGATATTCTGGCATAGAAAATGGCTGGTGTTACAAGAGACATGAGTCTAATGAAAAAGTCATGTCAC
>JAVSBT010150537.1:0-14495 GCA_033118115.1 Pharyngocirrus eroticus | reverse complement strand
AATTAAATCTTAAAATCCCAAGTCCCAAACAATTAAAAAGGCCCAATCCCAATTCCCAAGGAACCCCTCCCCCCCCCTCATGTAATTATCTCAAGAATAAATTTTGAGTTGGTATCCTATTCAATTATTGTTATTTACAAACTACACACAGTTGCTGTCTTTCTGAATCCTGATTAACTTGATTTATGTGCGAGTAACTCAATTTTAAATTTCTTATTTTAGTTAGGGGATCAAGACCTGGTAAGAATGTACAGCTGACAGAAAATGAAATCCGAGGCTTGTGTCTAAAATCTAGAGAAATATTTTTAAGCCAACCAATTCTTTTAGAATTAGAAGCCCCTCTCAAGATATGTGGTGAGTATATGTTTGTTTTATTTGTCATAAACTGAAACAGTCTATCTTTTGATAAAAAATACTACAGATAATTATTGGACACATTTTCAACAAATGCATTTCATTCAATTAGATGAACTATCTGACATTGAATCTCTTGGGGGGGGGGGGGGAAACGCTACATAACATTCATGTTTACGCAGAGAAGTAGCTGCTGTATGCAGCATACATATTGTTTATTGGAATATGCATAGTTCATTATTGATGTAATAAGGCAAAGGGGCTAGGTGTTTTTGTCCCATTGAATTCTTTTTCAGTATAGTCATGTCATGTAGAAAATTGTTTAGAATCTATATGTCAGAAGATCCGGTCCTTCTGAACAAAAAAAAAATGAACCTTTATTTGCGATTAATTCTTCTTTTTTTTTAATGCCCTTGTCTTCAACTCTCATTAGCAAAGCTTTTGATGCTTTTCACATGATGAACAGTTAAACTAAATTGAATTATGCATAAATGCAATAACACAGAGAATGGGTCTAAATTGTGAATTAATTTATGTCGAATTTAAGAAAATTATGATTGCACAAGTAATTTTCATTCTACTCTTATGTATTCAAGGTGATATCCATGGTCAATACTATGATTTGCTGAGACTCTTTGAATATGGCGGATTCCCACCAGAAAGCAACTACCTTTTCCTTGGAGATTATGTTGATAGAGGGAAGCAGAGTTTAGAAACCATTTGTCTCCTGCTTGCATATAAGATCAAATATCCAGAAAACTTCTTTTTACTCAGAGGAAACCATGAATGTGCTAGCATTAACAGAATATATGGGTTTTATGATGAATGTAAGTATCAACTATATTATAGCCCATCTAAAAGTATCTGTCCATTTTGTACATAATTAAGAGTATTAGCTAGATTTAAAATTTTGATGGTTAAATTTGGTATAAAGGGACAATCTCTTACACTATATTCTAGTAAAAAGGCTCATACTATCCTTATCTGATTTCCTTTTTTAGGTAAAAGACGATACAATATCAAATTATGGAAAACTTTCACAGATTGCTTCAATTGTTTACCAATAGCTGCCATCATAGATGAAAAAATATTCTGTTGCCATGGAGGTATGTTTTTAGACAACTGTAAAAGCAGTAATATTGTCAAAATGTGTCATTTATTATGTAAATATAAATGCAGACTAGGATAATTTATGATGTTGATAGAGCTTCTTCTACCATTTATAAATGAATTAACGAATCACTTAGTAGTTTATTAGAAGACAAAACATTTGACCCTGAATTCTTTTACAGGATTGAGTCCAGATTTGCAGTCAATGGAACAGATTCGCCGTATTATGCGACCAACAGATGTGCCAGATCAGGGTCTTTTATGTGATCTCTTGTGGTCTGATCCAGACAAAGAAACTATGGGTTGGGGTGAAAATGATAGAGGTGTATCATTTACTTTTGGGGCTGAAGTTGTGGCTAAATTCCTGCATAAACATGACCTTGATCTTATCTGTCGGGCTCATCAGGTATTTTATAGAATTATTATATTTGATAAACATATACATTCTTGCACTGTAAAGATAACATGTATAGATACTCCCATAAAAGTTGTAAATTAAGTAACTTGAAGGCTATTTCAGATATTAGATTGACCTTGTAATTCTATTGTATGAATTAATTTATAATATAAGGGGGAGGCGGTTGTTGATAGCCAAGTAGTTAATATCTCAAAATTTGTAGTCTACAAAGATTTTCTTGCATCATGTTTTAGGTTGTTGAAGATGGATATGAATTCTTTGCTAAAAGACAGTTAGTAACTCTTTTCTCAGCACCAAATTACTGTGGAGAATTCGATAATGCAGGTGCTATGATGAGTGTGGATGAAACTTTGATGTGCTCTTTCCAGGTATGGCACAAAACGATTATTCCATATATTTATATGAAATTATCAACTGATTGCCATCTCAAGACAGTTTAATACTGTTTTGGGAATTATATATTATGATAATGATATGAAATGTTACCTTTCGTCAAGAATAGATCATTGTAGTTTCTGTGCAATAGCGAAAAAGCTTATTAAATTTTGATGTAGTAACAAATAAAACTTCAATAGAAAGATTTCTAAGAAAAATTGTACTGACAATCAATTAAGGTGTATATTGATTGTTAATGTCTTCATATCTTTTTATTTCAGATTCTTAAACCAGCCGATAAAAAGAAATTCCCTTATGGGGGTCTAAATGCAGGGAGGCCAGTAACACCACCTAGAGGCGCAACCAAAAATAAAAAATAAATTATTATAGCGTCAGGACAATATCTTGGTTCTATTGATTCACCCCAACTACAGTACAGATAGGACAATACACAGCTTGATTAGAACTAGGACCACTAAGTGATTTGAATTTTTATACGAGAACTACATACAAGTTTTGTGATATCTGTACCATAGTTGTGGTGAAAGGAGGAATATATCATTACAAGGGGAAGGGATTATTATAAACAGACAATAAGAGACCTTCTGTAATGAGAAAGATGAAGGCCATTGATCCCTGGATACATGGCGGTTGTAAATTTAAATCATGTAACATACAGACACTTAGATCACAAGGATTTTGTACATTGATGACTGTGGGAACAACTGATTAAATAATATTTTTGAGTGAATGATACTGGTCTATGATTCCAAATCAGCATGAGTTGCATTGAATAAGTATGGTATCTCCATGCTGATCATTTTACAATTTAAGCAGTACTGAACTGGCAGATCTGCTCTAGGTAACATTGTATGATAGATTTGACCAAATAAAGGTTCCTCTTTTCTTTTTAAATTGACTTCAAAATCAAAGCAGAGAGCCCCACTTATGTTTATGTGTTGCAAAATAAAGATCTACGATGCTAACAAGCCTATTAATTGTAAAGAGGGTTTAGAGAGGGAAATGTGAATGTGTAATGATTGTGCCACACTGCTTTGTAAAGATGTTGTCAATTATATTGTTCCTCTAGTTGTGTACATTTCATTGCTATACCAAATTTTTCCTTCTAACAAACACAGATTGAGGAAAGGCAACTTAAACCGACCCCTTTTAAATAATTTTTATTTTGGAAAGTAGAATTTGTTTGAACTCTGACAGGCTGAGATATGCCAGGACACAGCTGAATCAAAGTGAATTCATAATTTACTGTTTTTTGTATGGCCAAGAATTGATTTATTTGTTTTTAGAATTGATTGTGAATTTGTTAATGATTGGATATTGCTATTGTTTGTAATTTAAATTAATTTAATCTTTTGTATCAAAATTGCAAGTCTACATATTATATTCTTTCTAAACTGTCATTGCTAGAGTAAATGCTTATTTCACTCTTTGTACATAACTGTATAGTAAAAATCAATGGGAAGTTGAAAGCCCACAATGATTTTCAAACAGTTCAACTTAGAAACCATTTGTATATTGCAGTAGTTTCATGTAGCTAGTCTCATCATTAGCATAATGATGTTTTTACTTGCAAAGTCCTTGAGATGGAGTTTCTCTGGTGGGGTAGATCAACAATTTGTTTTGAAAGGGGTTTCAATCTTTTCTATCTGTTTATAAAAAAATGCACATGTTTTTAATATATATTTTTTTTCAACATGACTGCACCATTTGTGACATAACATTTCAGTCAACGAAACTGGCTGCATTTCCAAACTGTAGTATGCATTCATAAGTCATTTGAAAGTCTGGAGAAGACTTTCACCAAGCTGTAGTCCATCAATTGCTCCTGTAGATTTAAGTATTATAAGTATACTAGATTATTGTGTTTTCATATGACAGACCTGTGACAAAATAAATGTCAATAGATATATTAATGAGTTGTCTGGTTTCATATAAATGTATTAAATTATTTGTAATGACACATGCTTACCCATCTCTGTGAAATTGAAAGAGCATAGATTGTGAATGAATCTGCATTTCTGACTGTCTGGGTTCCATAAGTATTAATTGCAGTGAAGAGGGCCAATTTAGTTTTTAATATAATGAATATTCAAGGAATGGCCAAAGCTTTACATTGTGGCTAGATCAATTAGTTCCCCATAGAATTCAAACCTGACAAGACAGGAATGTTCTATATTTTTAAAAGCAGAAAAATAACAAACTTCGTGCATACGTCCAAATTATGTAATATCCATGACTTCTTTATTCAATACAGGATGAAATTGAATGTAAGGACTCCTTGAAAGCAAGACAATGTGATACAATATCATGATACAAACTTACTACTCTTTTCAAAGAACAATGATATTGTGTTACGTTGGTCAAGTAATACCTATACTCTGTGAAATATCATGATTATTGTATTGTGATAACACTCATTTATGACAACAAAAATCAAAATCTTAGTTCACTTCTAATTCAATGCCAGGAACCAAAAAAAACTGCATAGTCCTCAATCATTGGCAAAACATTTGCAAAAAAATGTTGAAATATTCAACTGTCCAAAAATTACATACAATAATGACAACAAATTCTAGTGATTTTTTTTCACAAGTGTCAACTGATTTTTTCTCTGAAAACAATTTTTGAATAATTTTGGCCTCTATTTATAGTACTTTATTTCCCAAATCATCCTGTATTTCAAAATGTACTGTAAAGTTTAAAAAAAATTAACATTAGTTCCTTTACCTTTACACATGTTTCCAATATACCTTTATATCAAGAAATTTACCCCAAATGCTTCAGTTATATTAATTCGAAGCTGTGGGAAAGGAAGAGATTTTAACACCAAAATCAATAACTTTTCAATTCACACTATCATGAATTTATGCTTTTTATCAAAGACTTCTACAACAAACGAGGGCCTAGAATTTAGTAGTTACCTTTTCTTGTTTAAAAAGCTATAAAAAATGTACTTGGGATATACATTTTGCCAATTGGAAGATTTTCTAACTAGAGGGCACAAAAAACTCAAAAATCATATGCACTGAACACTGATACTTCATAAATCCAACAAAGTTGTCTTACTGGATCTGCGAAGGAATGTCTTTTTCTTAAAACAATCAATCACACAGCATTACATAATACAAGTTAACATGTTGAAATGAGAATTACGTATGATGCCTTTACAAACATCTTATATATCTATGATTTTCCATGATGACACAGTATTATGGGGAGTTGATGCTTTAGAGAAATAAAAGAAACCTAGAGGGATGACTAGGTGTATACAAAGTCAGTAAAAAGCCTACCATATGGATATAAATGATCTTGTTATTTACATAAAAATGTACAAGACCCAACGTAATCATACAATTTCTTACAAGGTGACATGGTGCACAAGATTATGTTACACCTCCAGTTGCTGATAATCACATACAAGAAGATTGGTTTTTTGACACATTCTCCCACTTAATCACTTGGTCTCTTCTCACTGTGTTTCTTAGTAAAATCTTCAGCATTTTTGTTAAACTTTTTTCTATCTTTTGCAAATTCTTCTGCTAAATCAGCTCTCAAAGGATGTTCAGGTTCTGGGTCATTAACCAAGGCTACTAGGGACTGGATCACTGTTTGGGAATAGAAATGAAATTCATGGGAAATTTTTGCTTCAAAAACATTTGTACAGCTTTATCACAGACATAAGCAAACACTCAAAGTGATAATTCATTAGCTTCAATAACATTTGCTGTTTATGCTGTATCTGAAATATGTAATTAGTATTACCCACGACCGTGTGTAGATTTAAGTTCTTTTTTTGGCATGATATGACAGAAGCTCCCGTCATGTGGATAGTATTTAAAAGTTTCTTAGATTTCGATATGACGCAAAATAAATGACCTAGCTTATGTCCTTTGCACATGCAATTATGTTTATTTTTTTGCAAAATAGTAGTATTACATAATTATTCATTTTGCTTTGTACAGTAGTTTGAATTATCACATCAGTCTGCTGTGGCTTTTGACAATTATAACATCTAAAATATTGTGCTACCATGTAAATGCTTTTTATAGTTATTGTTAGCCATAAATTATTTAGTATTGCCACTATATTGAATGGACTCAATTCACAAACAACTGTATAATAATACTGACATTAAGCTATCTTGGAAGGACATAATTTTGGAAAAACAAATATATTAAATGAAAAAATTTAAAACTTTTTATCAAAAAATAAAAGCGTTTTTGTCAAGCGCAGTTGAATGTAATGTACAGGAACTATAGCGCTATATAAATTTATTCATAATAATAATAATAATGATAATTATAGTTATAACATAATCATTTTTCTATTGTAAGTACCTTGGTCTGTTTTTGTAGCTGGTTTCCAATTTTCAGCACTTATAATGGGTAAACACACTTGACCCTTTTCATCAACATTAGGATGGTATATCTTTGTGAGAAAATAGATCTTTGGAGGTTTGAAAGGATATTCTGCTGGAAAGTCTATCTTTATTTTAAAAGCTCCTTTGTTGTATGGGTGGCTGTCCTGCAACACAAAAAAGAGATTATCATGTAGTAATATATCATGAATACCATTATATTAATTTTGCAACCGCTTTAAGGACAAGGATCGTTTTAGGCAGTAGGCCAGACTGTTAGTCCCATGTTTAAGTTATCCAGTCGAGTAGAAATTGGCCAATTCATAAAAAAACAGATCAAAAACATTTAACATTGTAAAAGAAAAAAACAAATAAAAAACACTACCAGACTAGCCATTATTGGCTTCTTTGTAATTTACAGAGCAAAAGAGGAACCCCTCTGGTCAGACATGACTCTTTTGCAGCATTAATTTAGTTTTGAACATTCTTGGACAATTTTGTGTCTTTTTTATATATATGTTTGATTATTTCACAACTTTATGTTGTGCATTGGTTAACTTTGTATACCCTGTACAGATTGGTATTCTTAATATCTATTAGCTGACCACATCAGTAGCATGGGTCCATTCTCACATTCTATGTAAATTGTCTAATGTACAAATAAAGAATGATTACACACAACAAACTAAAATACTTCTAAATCAATCGCTGAAAGAATCATAAGGGACAATAATTTTACTATTGTATTATTCACACAGAGGAGCATAACCCCCACGCTTTGATACTTACCGGCAAGATTAGGCCTTGCCATGACAACATATTCTGTTCATCTGGTGTTATATCCCTGACAACCCTGAGCCCTGATTCATTGATATCTTTGAGTTCCTGACACAAACAGAAAAAATAAGAACATATTACTATAACGTTTCAATTAAATGGAAACAAACCAAGAGATAGGGGAGACAGGGGCGCACTTTTTTTCACGAATCAACACATAGGCCACTATGTTAGTCTAATGAAATTTTCAAAAAAACTTTCATATGAGTTATAAACATGGGCGTGGACTCGAACCCACGACTATCTGATCCATAAGCCAGCACTTTAACCTCCAGACTAAAAGAAGAGCCAGACGATACAGGCTGATCATTAAAGGCTTAAATGAATACACTAGCAATAGCTGATAAGATTGATAGCTGGATAGGATGGATTAATAGCTGGATAGGAAAGGCGTGTTTGTTTATCTGTTCACTGCAATAAGTAAATTGTTCCTTGTAAAAAATATGAGCTGTAAAATGTATGCACTAGACTTCACTTTTCCTATGAGTCACCAAACACTTTGCAACACTGAACTGTTTAAACCATGCTGGTTGGTTTTAATACAGCAGGTACTTGATTTGTATATGTCATCAAATGAAAAATGACAATTCGGATTCCTATTATGTATTATAGACCTCCAAAATGCTCACTGTTTAAGAATGTCTTAATTAGGTTGCTTAGTAACTAAAAATTGTTTTCAAGAATGATTCTAAAATTCAGAAAAAAACGCATGCACCATGTTTCAATGGGCAAAAATACTTTGAAGGTTATAATATGTGTCATTACATTCACAACCAATGGACCGACAACCTTTTAATGGCACTACTACTAGCATCGAAAGTTGATGCATTATAAGTCGCATTTTTCTTCACTTGATTTTTCTGGGCAATTCCTCTTTTACCGTCCAACCACCGTGGTATCGATTTATTTTGCCAAATGCCATCTAAAACTTCTTGTGGCTTCTATACAACATTTTTTTTGTGCCTTCGCCCATGTAGGCCAAACTAGTGTCATACATTTTTTTGTGTTGTTTATCGTGGACACCGCCTGATAAAACCACCCAGTCATTAGAGAAAAAATGAAACCAAGTTACTTCCGGGATTAGGATAGTACCTATTTCATACTTTTTCAGCCAAATGACTACAAAACGTTAGCAATTAACACACGTACACAATTATTTAGCGTACAGGGGTTATATATACAGATCTGTTCACAGTCATCTAATTGCGTACATTTTCAATGGGAAACTCCAGCCATCGACGCCGGTCAGAGTGAATTTAATTTAGAATATAATGAAAGAGGTGAAGAAAACCCTCCGAATTTTACAAACTATAAGCTATCATTTTGAGAAGTTATAACGGACCAAAAGGAATCGAAAAATTCCCCTATTTGTATTTTAAATCAATTATTTCATACCTTTGTCAACCTTCTTGTCGCCGCCATGTTTCAATGCAGTTCACGTGACCACGATTACTATGCGCCTCCTTCTAGAACTCAAAAGCAGGTGTCACCACAAAACGTCACTGAAAGGGTCAATAAATTTGCTCCTTGCTCAGCTGGTCATACTTTTAAATTTCAACACAGTAAATAGGTCATAGATAAAATCATTATATCCAAATATCAGAACCAATGTTGTAGTAGATATTTTTTTCTTAAATTTCTAGGCATGGAATATCTCCACAGCGTTGCAACCCACATTTCAATCAATCAAAAAGGTTATAATAATGATGGCCTGCTAATAACCTCTTTGCTTCTTTTCTAATTGTTCTGGAGGACATTTAAAAGTAATTGTATTTTCTTGTTTAAAATTTAAAATATTGAAGTAGAGAAATTAGCAATTACCTTGGCTAGCAAAGACCACCTAGTCTACAATTACTGACAAAAATTTGAAAATCAGTAAAAGATTTGTAAACAAATAAAGAATCAAGGAAGATGATTTGTTTAAAGGTAAACATTTATTGAAAATGCCAGCATAATTTACAAAAAAAATGGGCAAATGTAAGTCTTAAACTGTTATAATACAGATCACACAAACAAGAATCTTACAAAACGAAAGATTTTCTACATAACATTTTGGAATCCAAATGCAATCTTTCTAATTTCTTTTAATCACATCAGAAACAGTCAATTTGCATCCAAATACCAACACAAAGAGGCAGAGATAATAATCTTGACAAAAGGAAAAATACTATCTATACAAACATCAGCACCTCATTTTGTGTTAAAAGCCACAAATTGCATATTTTTTTTTTATGAAATTGAAAAATAAAGTTTGTGTACATATCATACACACAAGCCACTAGCACCAATTTTGAGCATTTAAATTTTACCCTAGAAAAAATCTGAGGCAAAACTTCTCCTAATATCATACAACAAAGTCACTATTTCATCCTATCATAGATAGTCTTTTTCTTCTTTTTATATTTTCTGCTATGTGGTCAGTACAATTTTAGTTATGATAACCTGTAGCAGAATTAACTTTATAAAAATGCAAATAGACTTTCTTATAATTCTTCAAAAAACGCCACTCTTGCTTTAGTACTGCCTGATCTGATCTGAAAATATATCAAGAATAACAACCGTAAAAAGTTGAAAAAATACAACACAACGTAATTATTTTCAAATCATTTGGCCTTTTGTCAATAATTTATACATTTTTGTAAAGATATGTAAATATAGCTACTTTGCTATGACATGTATCTTTAAATACATCTGAATGGTAGTGATACCTTTATTCTTTATTGCTTATTTCCATTAATATCGTTATGTATTGATAACAACCATTATACGATTTTAGAAAGTGTCTAGTCTTCAAATCTTGTATAGCATACTTACTTACCTTATAGTCTTCCATTATATTAACTAAAAAAATTGTGCTATAATTTCAAATTAATTTCATAATCAAATGAAAAAATTGAGAAGTCTTCTTACTTTCTGGATTGTTGTAAATTTGTTTTCACCTCTGCTCACATTTTCATCATGAATCTTATCATAGTAATGTTCTTTTTCTTCAACTTTCCAAACTTCAATTTCAGACCTCAGTTCTATGAGTTGTTCTTGTAACTGTTTGCTTTTTTCAAGGTATTCAACTCTGTCAGAAAGAAGAAGATAAATTAACAATACGCAATAATCCCTGTTAGAAATGTGAGCTTTAATGTTCCATTTATTTGCACTGAATTGATACAAAATATGTAAATAAAAATCCAAATTGTGTATGATGAATTACTAGCCTTTTTTTCCAAAAGAAATCAATATTTTAGAATGGCCTGAAACAGAAATTTGTATTTCACCTTTCTGTTTCAATTTCTAATACATGATCCTCTAAATCTGCCATATCAGTGCTTTGCATCAGGTCAACGCTGACCCCATCACCACCACCTAGTCCAGGATCTAGCCGCAAGTCTGACATATCTGTACTTAATTCTGAAAGTTGTGGCGGACTAGGATTTGACTGATAAAATCCCTAAAGAAAAAGTAAAGTAGGATTAAGATATATTTCTATGTAATAAAAAAATTATGACAGTCATGTTCATGGTTTTCAACCTTACTTACAGAAGAATACAGATTAGAAAAAATCTGTAAAAATGTGTTAAATCTATGAAATATATATATACACACAAGTACGATAAGCTGATTTACTCATTCCTTTTTTCCAGAGTAATAAACTATTCAAAATAGGATTTAACTGTAACTTATGTCCCTGTAAAAACACTGAAATTTCCCATATTTTTTTCTTATTACTTACAAAACTTCTTGAGATGTCATAAAGTTTATCTTTGGCTGATCTTTCAGCCATTCTTGCTCTGCTCAATTCTTCTTTCAGTATTTCTGCTTCTCTTGCCCTTCTTTCACAATCTTCTGCAATTCTAGTAGCAATCAGCTCTGCATCCATTGCTCTTCTAGCCATCAAGATCTTTTCTTCTTCAGTCTGTAAGGAACAGAAATCAATGAGTGCTGAGTGCTTTCATTCACATAACTGTTTTATACTAGTATAATTAATATGCATGTAAATCACTGTATACAGAAGGTCAACAATATAAAATTAAAAGATAACCTAAACTTTGATTTAATGCAAAGATATAAAAAGAGATAACAATGATAATATTTTATCTAGCTACAATTATTTTGAAACATATTCTACTAAGAAAAGAATTATATAATCTCTTTCTATCTAAGGCATTTACAATTATTTCAGTCTGGTTGTTGTACAGTGGAACCCCCCTTTTCCGACCTGCCAATTAACGACTTCCCCCCACTTACGACTGTGAGAGAAATGGCATGTCCTATACATTTGCTGTATAAATCGTCTCCCGTTTGCGACTCCCTCCCTAACCCGACTTACGAACTTAATTTTATTGAGTTTTGGGCGACTTTTCTCCCTTGTACGACTTTATTTGAGTGGAAACAACCAAATATCGCTCTCTCAACATAAGTTGCTACGGCCTGTTGATTCCCGCTTTATTCACTAGTCACATAACGGGTAAACTTAATTTGTTGCATTGGGTAATATTATTTCTAAATATATTGCCTCCTACGCATATACCAATAAGACATCGGAAGTGTGCTTTGTAGAAACGTTTTAGGTGTTTGTCAACAAGGCAATCACATGTCAACAACAATTGATGAATAAAAATTGGAATTAAAATTTAAACATTCATCAACAAAGCGAGTGTGAGATGGAATAAACTTATGTCTTCTTCTTTTCGTTCACCAAATAAACTTATGTTAGATATTTGAAAAATAGATCAGTAAAGCTACGACCAAAGATGGCAATTAACCATCGCACAAAGAACAATGCAAATCTGACAGATGTTGTGACACTGAGTCGTTCATACACAAAGATATTCCTTTGATTGATCCAAACTTATAACGACTTCAGAAGTTGACATAAGAAGGATCACACAGTATGGATAACCAAACGAAATGTTGCTTTGAATCTTTTTTGCCACCTTTTCCTGAAAGTGAATCGTTTCATTATGCAAAAGTTCAAAGCAGACTGTGATTAGAGACTTTTTTAAATCTACTAGATAAAGACTTGTGAAACTGTGACAAGGGATTGTGAAATCATATTTTAAACATTAAAAAAATCATATTTTAATTTTAGTTATTTTTCGAAATTCGATACCATACATGTACATATATATGCTCAGAAATAATCAAAAATAAAAATTCATGTAAATCTTTTTTTTATTAGTTTCTTTCTATTAGTTTTCAATGTTATGATGCCATTATTGATGGTAGGATTGTTAAGCTTTAGATACATAGTAGTACAAGTAAATGTTAAATATGACCTGAACTGCAGCATTTCAAATATTTACATATTCATCCCGCACAAGGTCGACAGAATTTTTTTCTGTTGACTTTCTGCAGTATAGGCTTAACACCCTGATGATGAACAAGTAAATGTACTATAAGATAAACACAACCTAGTTTTTCTTGAGACCTCCTCTGTCATAAGGCTCCCTCCCTCATAAGACCTTTTCCCCCGGTGATCCTAGTAGGTCTTATAATGGAGGTTGTGTGTTTTAAATGTAATACTTTTAAATGTAATGTTGTTTTTTGTAATTTTGTAGTTTTCCTGTTGTTTGTCTGTTTGTAACCACAAGTTTCCGCTTTTTTAAATGGATTAATAATAATCTTATCTTATCTTATCTTATAGTATACATTTATGTATACCACTTACTACTATCCTTGAAAATAATGTCACAACCCATCACCAGGTGGCAGCAGTTTTGTAGATATTAATCATATGTCCTTTTTTTTAAATCAATGCTAAATTATTACATTAGATAATTACTACAAAAGTATTTTTTTTTAAATATAAAAATAACTCTTCTACGAATCAGTTCGTTGAATTTATATAATTTCTCAAGGGTAGTACTAAACAACTATACCTAGGTATGAATACACTAGGGGATAAACCTTTGGACATGCACTCCAATTTTTTTTGTTTCAAATGAAAACCAAAATTAAGATAAAAGATCATCTATATCTTATCACCAATCAAAATACATAATTTATATCAATCTGTCATTTTGAAAAGTTTTAGCGAAAAATAACACAAATATTGAGAAACAAAGCTAGGATAAAATCCATCAAAGGTCAAACCCATATTTACACTTTGCTTGAAACTATATGACCCTATGTCCAACTACATTCTTCAAAAAAGCAAAACTCCACTGCACTGCCACAGTTCCTATCTTCAATAGATGGGAATTGCCACGCAGAGGTTAAGACTAACTCCTGGATAAAGAAGCAGCCTGACTTACACCATAAGTTAGGCTGTGCCGAAAGCCCAGGTACATACTTTTTAGTAAACAAAGAAACATCAAACTAATATTCACATTAAAATATGTACAACCATCCCACTGAAAATAATTGATGTAAAGATATTAATTGCACACTTAATTTCACTTAAGGATGGGACCCATTCAGAATAGGGTTTCACATTATGTAACACTAAATTGTCACATGAAAATTACAACATTCAACTTCAACAGGAGATTTATAATCAGTGAATGCATGAATTAACAAAAAATTGTTTTTACGGAAAAGGGAACCAAAAAAGGTCAATGTTGACTGCTATGACCTATATCACTCCCCTAAGTATGTTGCATCTAATAACACAAATTATTGTGGCTATTTTACTGATCTTTACTGGACCTATTGAGAACTATGAGGGTTTTGCATTCAATAAAGAGTGTCATTCTCCATAATAAAATATTGCAATAAATGGCAATGTGTATCATGATAACCGTATCGTTAGAAAGAACTGGTAAAAATCCTTTTACCTGTTTATCGATGCAGCTCTGATTCATATATAACTGCTCTTCTATGGGGTCAGACATAAACATTTCTCTCTCTTAAAAACATTGATTTTACTAATAAAAGACTGTCATCACCCCTAATGCAGGTACTCTTTAAAGTGCGAGTCCAGGAGTATTGGTATCATTCAAAAGTCATTTTAAGGGCAATTCAGGAATGTGAATGTTTATTCCTTGCACTGCAATTAAGTTTGACATTTGCATTTTCATTAAAAAATAT
>JAVSBT010150426.1:0-14498 GCA_033118115.1 Pharyngocirrus eroticus | reverse complement strand
TGGAGCCATTCAGAATTACACTTTCTAAATAACGTAGAAATCATAATTATGCGTTTCTTTTTTTGTTCAGTATATAAAAAAAAACAGAATTTCTTTTTTTTAAATTTATTTTAAACTATTCACATGGAGATTTTTAAATTTTAAGACATTGAAGAAATAAAAACATCGTCTTTTAGAGCATGAAAATAGCTTTGACATAGTGTTTTAATGTGAATATAGCTCTCTTCAAAAGGAATTTGTGGCTGTTTGAAATGACAGAAGTGGGCTGAAAATTGGTAGTTTTCAAATTAGCCAATTTTTCCAGTGACTTAAAACTTTAAAATTCATATTTTCATATTGCAAGGGATATCAAAATTCTGAGACACGATATGAAAGCTATCTTCATGCTCTAAAAGATGATGTTTTTATTTTTTTTTTAAATATCTTAAAATTTAAAAATCTCCATGTAACGTTTTTGAAATAAATAAAAAAAAAAAAAACCTGTTTTTTTTATATTATGAAAAAAATTCAAATAAATTTGAGTGACATCAAACTATGTCTAAATATGTCCTTAAGCCAAACATATATACTTTTATAACATTATCTTTTATAGAAAATGATTATTTGGGACATATGTTTGTGGATATCAAAAAAAGCAAATAACCCCTCACGATACGGTTGCGGTGATTAGAAAGTGGGTAAATTAAAAAAAAAGTCAATTTTTATTTTTAGCGATGTTAACCTTGTTCTGCAACCTGTAGGGGTCTGCTAATTTAAAAAAAAAATGGATATCTTAGTGACTATAAGCAAAGATTTAGACAGGTCTGGTTTGCAAACACATCAAAGCTACTGCCCCAGCTCCACCAATGTGGTACAGAAGCTTATCTTTCACCCCAGAACCTCAATAAAGGTTTTAGAAATGGGACCAAATTCAACAAAGAGTTCAATCCTAAGTTTTGAGAACATTCATAACATTTAAATGATATGACCCAATATGGAAAACAACACCTGAATTTGTCAATAAAGCTCCCATTGGGTTTTAAACATGTATTCCACTGATGTCTCACAGAAGATTTTTTTCAAGTGGTGCCATATAATTTAAACCCATTGTTACTCTAACCTCTGGGCCTTAATTCTTTGAGGTCTTCCGAACAATTTTAGGCTAAAACTTTGGTACTGCTGCTGCCTGGAAATTTTCTAGAAGGACATGAAACTAAAAAAAATATTTCTGCTTGCTGATATCATCAATAAACATAGTTATTACTTTTAGAATACTAGCGCAATATCACTTTGTAATAAACCAAGCATTTGGTACCTGTTTCGCGCCCTTCAAATGATTCTGTTGTTCTTGAAATGGTGCTTTGGCAGAACAACTGTATCTTTGCCATTGTCAACATTTCCAGTTGCCATGTTCAAGTCTCTTTTCCATAAATGGACCTGTTTGGGCATATCATGTTGTTATTCAATATAAATTCCACACATTTTGATAAAAGTATCAAGATTAAAGAAAGTTAATCAAAGTTGTGAGTACTATATTTTACCCAACCCCTAGGTTTATTATTTTATGTCTAAGTGGCTTTGACCCAATTCTTTAAAACTGTTATACTTCTTTTGATTTTTAAAAATGTTGCATTGATCAATGGAGGTTCTCGATTCAAAGGGTCCTATTTAAAGAATAATTTCAAATAACATTGGTATAATTATAGGAAAGTAATTTTCATTATTTTAGACAAAGTAGCCGCTACATCCGCACATATCAGGTTTGTACTAGATACATTCGAGAGACAGTGTGTTGTCCAGGATGGTCAGGACCTGGGTGCAGTATTCGTAAGTTTTTGAATGAATGTAAAATAAATTCATCACATTTGAATATGACAGTGATTTTTAACAACACTTGGTTCCTGCATATACTTTTGAACAGTTAAGTGATGGTAGAAAATATTGAAGTGAAAAATTACCCTTTAAAACCATGTTTCTAAGCTGATATTGACTTTGAAACAATTAACAGACAATATTTTTTCTCTCCTTTCCCAGTAATGCATCATAAATAGATGTTGAAATAAAAAGTGTGGTTTGAAACCTATTTCAAATCAACAAGGAAATTTCCCCCATTTTGTTTTAAAGTAGCAATGGTAAAATTAGTACAAAATACTGGTATATGCAGAAAATTATGTGAAAAGAAAGGAATAATAATAAATACAGTGTACATCAATAATATTTTCTTCTAGATGACCAGAGCCCGATTGTAGAATACTGTCCTCCTGATAAGAATGTCACTGCAATCGGAAGGGGAAACACCTACGTTTATTGGGATAGGCCAAGATTTAGGGATCCAGAAAATTCCCCACTGGTTATCACATCAACACATAATGGAGAGTCAGCATCTCTTTCATGGGGTGTGCATGCAATTAGGTACACTGCAAGAAGTACCAACAATAACAAGGAGTCCCATTGTAATTTCAATGTCAACGTAAAACGTAAGTTTTGACAGCGTATCATTCATGTTGAGGTTTCACTGTAGAATATGTATATCAATGTTGAGTGTATCCTCACAATCATTGTGCACTGATAATTATACTTATCAAAGTGACAACACATCATGTGCATCTACTTATATTGTTTATTTTATTTTTCCATAAATTATTCAGTCAATAAAAGTCAATAAAAACAAAATGGTCCGTTAAACGGCAACATTTTCTATCTCAAACTGTTGTTCCAGGTAATATTGGCTTATGCCACTTATATTTTTATTTCTAAAAATGAAATATGAAAAAAAAAAAGCATTTCAATACAAAAGCAATCTTAAAAAAAAATGGAACTAGGGCGTATGCCATTATTGCAGGGATCCACATTTTGAGAAATTATCTGATACTATTCTCATTTAATTTCACTATGTTAGTACTTTGTTACATAATGAAAGTAAACTCGATATACTACAACTAAATAGAAGGTCAAATTATAATTTGGTTGTATGTTTTTTTTTTCCATTACAGCTCCTATCCCTATCCCAGAAATACAAGGACACAGAGATGGAGAAGTTATAGAACTACAGGAAGGCCAACAAATGACATTTCTTTGTTTTGCGGAATATGGTGAGCCTGCAATGAATTTAACTTGGTACATGGATGACACAATGATAGATGTTGGGGCAAGGTAATGTTCAAATTATGATGTTACCATTTTTGCAATCAGAAATACTAACCCAAAAAAAAAAAAAATTGAACAAAATTATACATTTTTTCTTGAGCAATACTGTACGGGATTAAAAAATCCTACTTTTTTATTTATAACATTGGTGGTAAGATAAACAGCACAAACTTCTAACTGAAAGTCGATAATTTTTTTGGTTTTAAGTCCTCGTAAGTAATCATTTCCCTTTAACTAATTCATTTTCATTATTTGTATTTGTATAGATTTTACCTCGAAAATTCAGACCATGAACACTATATCAATTCCTTCAATGAATTGATTTTTACCCTCCATCGATCACATGCCATCTTGGAGTGTAGAGGCTGGCAGCCGACACATCCGCTGACTCGAAAAGTTACCCTATATTTCAATATTGATCGTAAGTTTTGGCTTTTTTTCCTGTAATAGGTCTACATTCATTTACATTTATATCCTTTAATAACCATTATAACTGCTCAAATCAATGATGGTTATAGACTTCACTCCCATTCTTTAAAGAAGGGTGTTAATTCAATATGAAAAAAAAGTGAAAAAATACAATGTTTATTTTGTTCTTTCTGTCTAAAGATGATCTGCCCCCTGCAGTTCATTATTGCCCCCCTGACCAAGAGATCACCACGGAGGTTGGCAATACTATTGCCAGTTGGAACAGTCCCATATTTCACGACCACAAGGGTGAGGAGTTGGTGGTGTCATGCAATCTCCCTGGGGTCAATGAAACATACACTACTTATGTAAGTACTGGATGGAAAGAGAGAAAAAAATCAGGAAAGCTAAAAACTTTCTTAATTTAGCAGCATAGGACTAGCTTCAAATATTTAGTTCAATCTGAATCAAAGTATCATAGCAAGGGAATTTACAATTGCTATACAGTCTTTTCAAGAGTGTGTAGTCTTTTATTTTTCTTATGAAACAGCAATGATTTGTAAAATGATATTTTTATTATGTGAGGCCAAATGTGCCAAATCCAGACTTGCTTTTTTCTACACACTTTTAATAAAACAGATAGTGATGTTAATAATTTCATTGTATGTATACTTACATATCAAAAGCTTCTAAAAAATTGAGTTCATATTCATAAACAATCCGAGTAAATATAAAGCTAATATTAAACAATCAAGCATCATTGTAATTAAGTATCTAAACTTTTCACCAGTAAATATCTAGAACATAATGATGCATTTAACTTTTTTCAATATTGAATATTAAATGTAAATGTGCATTATATTCGTTTTAGGATTCATCAGTGGACATGTAGCATTAGCATTTTGGACTTTTACATAGTATTCATCCATTCAATTAGCCAGCTGGTGTTGGAGTTAGTTGTAATGTACATTGACATGTTGATATTGACAGTCTGTATTCGTATTTATTCTTACAGAAATTCACATGGGGTGATAATAGAGTTGTTTACACAGCAAGAAACCCACGCAGTGATCTTGAAAGTACTTGTGAATTTGTTATTCAAGTACAAAGTAAGTAATGACAAAATTGCTTGCTATGTATCTATCATAATAATGATAATGATAAAAGCTTTATTTCATGAGGGTGAAACCTTTACAACGTGAACATTGATTTTCAAAAGGGCCCTCTAGAGGGTATTTACAAGAGTGAGAGGATATATACAAAGAATAAAAGTAGAGAAAATATATACATTATAATACATTTACATCGTGATAAAAGCAAAGAGTGATTATTTACATGTCAAGCATAAAATGTGGATTGTTATATAGCGTACTTTTAACTGTTCTTAAATAATTTGACCTGAAAAGTTACAAAAGTGCATAATCTAGAAAGGTGGTTTACCGTGAAAAGCTCTTTCCCCCTTAGAAGATAAGTAATACTAAACCCATTTCTTTAAAAAAAACAAGGAATGAATAATATTGATTTTGATTATTGTATAGCAAGTCTATAAAATACTGCCACTTTGAGTTTCTTTTCCATTTCTTCTTGTCAGCCAAACCTTGCCAGCCACTGTTAACACCCATAGGTGGCGCTCTGGTATGTGGAACCTGGTCTGATGGAAATACCAAAATCTGTACTTACATGTGTGAGGATCGTTATGACATCCAGCTGACAAAGTATGTCCCTCGATTTTTTGTCTGCAGTAGTGCTGGGAAGTGGCTTCCATCTCCACAAACAGTTTCATGTACAAGTAGGTTATTGATAAAACATGTTGCACAAGTTGTACTTAACATTTAAAGTCAACATTTACACTTTTTAGCTAAATTATGAGGGATGTCTGTGGGAGAAAAACTCAAATATCAAAAATGTGTGGTGATCCAAAACTTTTGCAGTGAAGTGTATATTAATTTGGTAAAAATCTGTTTGATACATAGAGACACTTTGAAGTATTATCAGCAATTATAAATTGTACTTATTTCAGATTTGTTTCAATATAAATAGTCCACCACTCATTATCATGTTATCAGATATTAATAGTATTCCTCTTATATGATTTGTGTAGGAGAAAGACTTCCTAACAGAGACAAAATGCCAAGTTCAAAGCATTATTACACTGGTGACTGTGACCTTTCACGGGTCAAGGACAACATGAAGAATGCCACCATTGACATAATACAGAATTCAATCATTAACAGTGTCTGCAAATTTGAAACCTGCAGCTTGGATCATCTTACAGTCAATTGTTAGAACAAAGAAAATTTGATAAAATAAACATTTTACTTCGAATAAGATAATTTATATAATGTTATTAATTCCATGATAAATCAAGTACATATAAGATTGGGTAGAATTAGATCTAGAACTTGGGGCACCCAATGGGCAAAAAATATACTTTTAATGAATATAATTAAGAATTACTAGATAAATTATGATCCAATCAAAAAGCCTCCTTTATCTTGCAAGTATTGCACATAAAAACCCTTTTAGTTTAACTAAGAACAGGAGAATTTCTGGTTCCAGTAGCTCCATCTAGTTGGTTCTTTTCAGATAATTTTTTTTGGTAGAAAACAACCTTTACTAAATGTTTTACTAAAAAGTTAATCCATGATACAAAACTAAGAACACTCACACACAGTTAACATTTAAAAGAAAGCAGGAGCTTTTAAAAAGTTAATCATTCCAACTTTAAGTTCAAAAGTATAATCATGAAAAGTTATCAGATAAAACTATTTTTTTGTTTGTGCTTGATGTATTTTTTGAATGCTTCAAATAAATCTTAACACAATATTTGTTGCAAATTATTTGTTACTTTAATATTTTGATGGTGTAATTAAGATAATTATATGTAGATCTTTTGTGGAGATATCAAAAAAGGGATAAAGGATCTGTATTTGCGGAAAAACATTGATAGTACAAAACAATGATACACTCACGTAAGACTTTATATAAAGTTGAAAAGAGACAACAATTTAATATGCCTTTTTATTAAATTATTTCATAGGAAGCATAATTTATTTGTAATTGAATGATAATTTGAATAGAATATGATTTGTAATGGTTGGAATTTTTCAAAAAAAAAAGAAGTTTAATGCAAGAGAATATCCTCTTCGGAAGACTTAAATTTTGTGCGTTGAAAAAAATATAAATGTATGTTTTGATTTTACATCTCATTTACCAATCATGTAAAAAAGTAATACATAGAAACATTATTCGATGACTATTAAACATTGTCATTGTAAACTGTTGTTGAAAACCATGTGTGTTCATGGTAAGAAAACTATAAAATCAAAAGTTAGGCAGATAGGTACTCCATCTGGTGATGTGTGTGGTTTTCCAGGTTGACATAGTTTTTGTAGATCATGTACTACTTTTCATTTCCCCTCAAAGTTATTGATAATTGTTCAGTATTAGAATAAATCTATGAGGTCACTCTTTAATGTCTTGAACTGTTGATAGAAAAAAACAAATGTACAATAACAAGAACCTGTAAGACTAGTTTAGCCTACTCTTATGATCATTAAACTATAATGCATTGATTTGTGTAGATCAATCTTACAAGTTCATTATGTTTAAATGCACTAATGTTAACTGTTGACTGGTTGAAAATAAAGCTGAATTTCTATGATAATTAGTGTTATATCAAAGACGTCAAACAAAATGATATTCCATTTTCTGATTACTTTTACAACCTTATCCCTCACCCCTAAAGAATAAAATAAAATAAAACAGATGAATTAATATAATCAACTTTAAAAAACTAATGCTGCATTGTAATTTTACTTTGCTAATTTGGTTATGATAAATAAATGCACATTACAGAAATCCCATTTTTTTGTTCTAACATGTATTACATCTTTATCATCATAACTTTTTAAGAAATGAGTGCCCTGATGAGTGAAGCCAGGAATATTAATTTGTTTAATCACTAGATGTCACTTTTCTTTAAAGATATTCTACTCAAAAATTGCATTGATTTGAACAAGTACATAATCTGATATATTAAGATTTTGATATAAAAGATAGCTTACTTTGTTCACGTTTGCATTTTCTAATGATGGTATAAAAGATAGCTTACTTATTTAACCTTTTCTGAATTTTTTAATGACGATAAAGGTTGTAATGACAATTCCTACAACTGCCAGCACTGCAATAGGAAGTCCAATCTCTAGCCCAAGATTGTTATCCGTGGTAGGACCTGAAATTGATATGATTATACAACAGATTTGTATATCGTTATACAATTACAAAGATCGATAAACTTACTTTTCCTCAGAGGGATCTGCTAGCATTATCATGAAAGAAATTGTTAAAGAAAGTTTGAAGTAATCAACTGGTATTCATAATTCACTTAGGTCATTCAAAATTGATAAGTTAGTTAGCGGATGCCTCTGTAGGCTTGTTCATTTACATTTTCAGTATGATATTGAGTGCTGTAAAGAAGATATCTCTTCAAGTTCAAGATATTTACTTGTCTTCCTGTCGTCGTAAAATACAAAGTAAAGTCTAATATACTTTGAAATAGAAATCAATCAATTTGGAATAGCCTAAGTAAAATTCTGGTTGAACACAAAGTTATAATTTATGATATATTTCAGACTTAAGGTAGCGAAACAGGTTACCAACAATTCAAATTGAAGCTCATTTGCTACTTTCAATACACATTGTTGACCAATTCAAGTCTATAATTTATTCTGGTTGAAGTACTTCGTCGTGTACAAATCCATATTAATAAAAGGTCAATTCCACAGGACTTTTTTTTACGAGATTTGAATCAACACCTTCAATTTTTAGAATATTAAAAAAAATAATCCAAATTTAGAACATGTTTATAGGTTCAAAATCTTGATTTTATATCTCAATGTTTCTGTTCTTTGTTTTAAATAAGCTGTTGAAACTTACTACCATTGAGCCCATTTTTACCATTAAAAAAAAAAATGGGAACATATGATTCATTAATTTTGCTTTCAGCAGCTAATAAAGAATAATGAAAATAATATTTTAGTAACTGTTATACCATTACGATTTTGAAGCTATAAATATGCTCTTAATTTAGAAAAAAAATCATATTGATATCTTGAACACTAAAGGAGTTGATGCATCTTACACTCTGCAAAATTTCAAAAGCACCATTTATAAAATTTTACTTGTCTTTAAACAGAGGCATCACATTAATATTTTGATTGATCAGAAATGTCGAAATGTCGCATTACATCTTGCACTACAGAATAACATGCATGAAGTTACAAAAAAGAAAGAATTTAGGAAATGTTTGAAAGCACCCCCCCCCCCCCTTAATCAAACATTTTAGGCCATTTCTGAAATAAAGGCCATTGGCTTTTAAACGACAAATGTTGACCAATTTGCCTATTGTACCCATCAGGATGACCAAATGGGCCAAATGATATCCATTTCATTAATAATTCTTTGAACAAGGTATCCAAAACGCAGAAATCTTTGTTTCTTAAAAAGAACAATATTATTTAGGAGTCCTAGAACCACTCTGGAGGCCCAGAACAGGTATCAAGGGATTGTGGTCTAACACCCAAGCCATTTTAGTTGTGTTCTTTGAAAAATTGTTGTGGTAAGGGTCTGTTTTTAAGGGATATTTGTGAGCAAAAACCAACTTTATGTGTTCTGGCCTCTTCTAGGAAATTTTCAGGGAGTCCCAGAAACATATTTTTTGATAATAATTTACAGAACACCATAACTGATTGAAAAATTTCAGTTCAAAGACCCCTTGAGATAGTCTTTAAAACAGAGTCACAAAATAATAGTGCCTTTGTTTTTAATAATTGAATAACATGGTAACCCAATGATAGTTTTGCTAGCCATAGCAGAACAATTATTCTTTTGTTGCTCTTTTTTAAAAAAGCAACCCAAGGGATCTTCAAACTCATATTTTTCGATCAGTCAAGGTGTTCTGCATAGTTATTATTAAAATATTGTTTCTGGGGCTCCCTGGAAATTTACTAGAAGAGCCTAAAACAAAAAGAAAGTGGGTTTCCGCTCACAAAAATCCCTCAAAAACTGACCATAACCACAAAAAATGTCATTAAACACAACTAAAATGACTTGATTGGATAGAAATTAAGCATCTGATACCTGTTCTGGGCTCTTAGATTGTTCTAAGATTGTTAATATGGTCATCCTGTTGGATAAGAGAGCCAAATTGGTCAAGATTTGTCGTTCAAAAGCAAATTGCCTTTATTTCAGAAATGGTCTGAAATGCTTGATTTAGGGGGGTGCCTCCAAAATATTACATTATTTCCTAAATCGTTCTTTTTTGTAACTTTAGGCATGTTATTCTGAAGTGCAAGATGTAATCTAACATTTCTAATCAATACAAGTATAGATGAATATGATGCCTCTATCTAAAAATAAGTGAAATCTTATAAATGGTGCTTTTGAAATTTTGCAGAGTATAATGTTAGAAATGAGTAATTTTTGCATTTATTCGCATTGTTCCTGTGGGTAATTGCTTAAGAATAAGGTTGTCGTTCAGAAGATATTATATGATTTGGATAGGTTTTCTCTATAATATATATTTGGGCTGTATATTCATTAACGCAATCCTGTTTCGCTACCTAGGGTGGGCTAGTTTAAATATTTCAATACACCAACACCTCAAAATAAAGGTACATTATATGGCTAACTAACGTTGATCACAATTTGGCCCAGTCCATCCAGTGCAGCACTGCATAATAGGGGTGTTCCGGGAACAGGCTTTTGTACCAGTAGTGTAACGACCGTGCTGTCTGGAACATGCAAAATAATGATAGTGATAATAATTATAACAATTACAATAATGACCTTTTCATTCGTTGATAACTTTATCAAAAATTATGTAATTGCTCTCAAGTTTAGATTCACAACATGTATTTTGTATCATCTTGTATCATATAGTCCACCAATTTGATTCATGTAGGATTTTTTCAGACTCATCGCTATATAATGTCCAATGATATATACAATCTAGCAATGAGTCTGGAAAAAGACAATAATAAATAAAACACGGTTATGTACGGTCTTTTCGGAAATAAGCCCACCAGTAAATTCGATGATGATGATGATGATGTTGATGATGATGATGATGATGATGATGATGATGATGATGATGATGATGATGATGATGATAAAATATATGATACTAACAATAATAATCATAATCATAATAATCATAATAGTAATAATTAAAAAATAATAATGTCAGATGATAAAAATAATAATAATGATGATGATGATGATTAAAAAATAAATATGATCTTACCTATAATGAGCACACCTGTCCAACCACAAAAATCCACATCTTACATAGTATGCTACACTGCTGTAACGATGTAACTGCGCTGTGCATTGAAAATATTCCGTCTTTGTGCTGTAACAAAAGTTCCCACTGCAAACAATACACACACGCATATGTTATTCTGAAGAAGAAAAAACCCAGAGAGGGACGAGAAGAGGGGCAATGGGGCACACGACGGATAAGGGATGAATTCTAAAGTATATATGGGCAGACGTATTTTACAATGGTTTGGCCTGGGCTAATTAATTTCAAACGTGTGTCTAATTACAGCTTGTAAAGGGATCTCAGCTTATGTCACGATTTGCTGTATAATTATTTTAGGGCACAATATTTAAGCATGTCAAAAATATTTCATAATCATTTTTCAGTTATTCTCTACCAATATGAACTCAACAGGCCGAATAATTCGCTTGGGTAATGAAAAAGCCTTTTCAAATGAATCCCTGAATATTCATATTGTTAACAAATTTGGTTACAAATTGTCAAATTAATGAAAAAGGACTGAAAATGTAGGCCTCTACCAGCTGGTTTTTGATCCTAATGTAAAGATGAAGTCATCTAAAGTTTATAAGGATGGTGAGATTATGTTCAGTTATACAGACACGTTTTTTATTTTTTTATCAGACAACCCATATCAGGCTATACAAGTAGAAACACTATGTTTTGAGGGTGTCAATTTTTAATGCGTAATTGCCGTAATAACATGTAAATTATATACAAAAACTTATATATTTTCATTGGTTTGATTAATCTATTGTATGTTATACTATTTAGAATGAAATGAGAAATCTTTTTGTAATGAAATTTTAATTCCTCACCTCAAAATATTGGTTAGTTTTGACAATATGTGTCTTGAAGTTTTTCATAACTTGTTGATCTTATCTTCACGAAAGTTTGGAAGCTATGTGTTTTTACAATTTAGATGATCATACATTATGCATAGAACACTGTTACAGTATTATTCTACTTTTAATGAAGACGTTGATATACATGAATGTTCATACACATTCAGCCAAAAAACGGTATTAAGGCAGCGTGAGGGTCTAATTGCTTTTTTTATATGCATTAACATAATGTCCCAAAAATCATTTTTTCTATAAAAGGTGATGCTATAAAAGTATATATTTTTGACATCTTTAGCCAGAGTTTGATGTCGCTCAAATTTATTTGAATTTTATTTAACGTATAATATTATTTTATAAACATACTGTGCATAAGGAAAGTTTTACTTTCAAATCTACTATTTTATTAATATTTACCTTTATAGCATTATCTTTTATAGAAAATGATTATTTGGGACATATGTTCGTGCAAATCAAATAAGCAAATAGACCCTCACGCTGCTTTAATGGCTTGATCATAGAATCAGAATAAAGTTTGCCCCCTCCCCCTCCCCCAATATTTGCTATATTCCGCTGTTAAGCGTTCACTGGTGAGTATTTTATGAAGTAATATAATTTGTTGAAGTATTGTTGTACAGAATACAAACAAAACAATTAAATGAAATAACTCTACTTACGTTGAGGCCTCAACAACAAAAACACAAAGACCGGTAATGAAAAGAGTACTGAATAATCCCATGATGGTTGCTTAATGACAAAAAAGGTACTCTGGTAAAATATCTTAATACAATCAATCAATCAATCAACATGTTTTATGTTGTCAATCAATATAGACAATTTAATCAGTTCAAAGACTAAATATTGATTGTATTGAGGTAACTGACTCAAGGATTTATTTTCACAATTAAGCATTATTGTTTTATCAACAAGGAAGTTACATGTACTTTAGTCTTGACATAGATCACCTATGAGTGTTTCCAGGAATTTAGAAAAATCAATTTGAACATTTGAATCGTGGATGTTTGCTACCTTAATACCTAATAGACTGTCCTTATAATTATTGTTCAAAATAAACCTTTATTAGTGTATAAGTATATTCTGAAAGCCATTCCAAATTGATAATGTTGGTTTGTTGATATTTTGACCACAGAAAATGGTCTGGCCGCGTCCATGAACCAACTAGTCAATTGAAATGGCCTAGGTAGATAATCCTGTGTTGACAGTAGAATTGTAATATTCAAACCCGTCATCATAACAATCAAACACCAATCTAATTTAATGAATTAGGTCCGATACTAGCTATCTAATACCCTGATGATGAATATCTTATAAAATAGAATAAAAGTTGAACAATTATAATGAGTTATAACACAATGCTACTTCAATATAATGTATATCAATATAAAGTATATGTCAATGCATTTCCTTTATCAATATGTGATCACTGATAAAAGGTTTAGTTATACCAACTTTTTGTACTTAAGATCTTACTTTTGAAATATATCGAATGAATCGAGACATGTAGGCATCAAACCACATGATCTGTTCCGTTGTTTCCAATGTGAATGTTAATATAATATAATATAATATAATAATAATATTGTTCATTTGTATAGCGCAATATTACTGATTCCCCGTTTGACATGGGGCCTCGGTTTTTGTCTCATCCGAATGACATATCTTGAAAGCCAGTGAAAAATTATTTCACTTGAAACTGCCCGGTTTCGAACCGGCGACCTCTTGCACGACAAGCGAGTGTGCTATCCATCAGGCCACTAAAGCTCTCTAAATATATATTGGATTCCATTCTTTTGATAAGAGAAAGGTCCTATTTTTTGTTCTAATATTCCATTTAAGCTCAATAATACATTTTATGAATAGAAATATTTTTTCATAAAATATAGTTTTGTTTCCAGTTAACCCACATACATTCAAGATTAAATGTATCCATGTTCCGAGATATGAAATGAAGAGAAAGAAATCAATATAACAAAACCTAGATAATGTCATTTTATTTCCTTCAGTAAACACCAATTGAATGTTATGCAACAATGTAATGTTTAAAAATAAATCCCTTCATTTATGTTAATATAGATTGAAGTATATTCATTAAGTAAACATGTTTTCGTTTGAAATAAACACACCCGAAATCATAGAATATCCACAAAAAACACAAAACAAAGAAAGAAATTTGTTCGTAAAAAAATCCTTTTTTTTTAAAGAAAGTTCCTCTTTTTTTTAAATGATTCAAAATTGTGTATCCTTTTATTATAGTTATTAGGCATTGCAGGTGTTATACAATTATCCTTTGCCTTATTTGCACAGACATATATTTTGATAAAAGACTGTGATAATCAATCATAAAAAAAATTAATGTAAGAGATTATTATTTTTATTTTTTTTTCAGTGATCTTTTACAATATCTGTCCATTCTGACAAGCCACCTTTATCAAGGAATCAATATCAACATTCTTACCTTGTGTACTTTATCATGAATGAGAATTGCAAAAGAAATTATTCGTATTGAAATATACTATGTACAAACCTACATGAAAGATGATGTTATGAAAGATATCTATACATTTGTTTGAAACCATTCCAGGGAAGGAGGCCCCCAGGGTCCTTTACCATCGACACCATTGTGTTGATTGTTCTCATAATTATATTAATTTTCCAATAAATTACACTTCCCATTCTCTAGACATGTCTTTCTCTTTCAAATTGACGACTTTTTAAGTATGCTATGTCACGTGATAAGCCGGAGGGTCCGATGTATGACA
>JAVSBT010150315.1:0-14503 GCA_033118115.1 Pharyngocirrus eroticus | reverse complement strand
GAATAAACATTCACATCCCTGAATTGCCCTAAAAATGACTTTTGAATGATACCAATACTCCTGGACTCGCACTTTAACAATAAAGCATTCTTAAGGCTGTGTTGCATTATAAAACCTTGTATAACTGACCTTTGAGCAAAGAAACATTACCCAATTATTCATATCAATATAGTACCATGTTAACTGGTGGTGCAAAAGAAAAGATGAACACTTCATACATGGCTCCAGTCTGTTCCTATTGTTAATAAGAATGTTTTAACTGATAGACACAAATGAAAACAACACATTCTTTGTCGTGCATACTTTTTTTCCTTCTTGAGCCTCTGGGTGAACTAACTATCATCAAAGCTCAAAGTTGCTTAACTTCAGTTGTTGAAGGTACCTGTATTTCAATTTGGCGAAGCTGTAGTACTCATGTTGATTTTCACCTCTATCTTAGCAAAAAGGGATAATTGTTAATTTGTAACTAAAAGTACACTGCAATGAGACATAGTGAAACAGCTTCACTGTTTAATACTTTATGTTGCAGACTTTGATTATTAACAGGACTAGGGATAAGACCCTATGTAATTTTATGGAGATTTTTTGAAATAGTTTTTATCAACTTTGGGATCATTAGTCTGAAACAGCTGTATTCATAAGTGCTATGATTAACATTGGTAAAATCATTTCCCAAAGTTGACAGCCTTTGAGCAAAGGTATTTTTGTTAGGATGCAAGACAATTTACACAATGTGGGTGCATCTTTAGGTATCTTTACATAGATAGTCATTCACCTAATATATGCCCTTCATAGATGCTTCATTCCATGACATTTACAACTGTAGTGTAGAGAAATGTGTATATGGAGCAAACAGTCACTGGGTGACTTGTCACCTGGTTACAAAAGTAACCTTGAAAGGTTAATTCAAACCTTTATAAAATATTTCTACACTTAACATACATGTAAAGTTAACAGCTCTTTTTGATTTAAACCGACATAGTTCTAAAACTGCTGTTGATTCGTAAACCCAAAACGTTTCACCATTTTTTGACATTTCCTGTTATTCACTGGAAACTTACTGGCTGTCATATACAATTTTTAAATAACCCGTCACTATTTCTACATTATTTGACATTATGCCGACTTAAAAATCTTATTCATATCATATACGATCATGGGATTAATAAAACGAGTTTTCCAGAGCATGGTTTTGCGTATGTTTTCAAAACTTTGCGAACTTTGTCTTGTTTTCACAAATCATCATGGCTGCTGCCATGTTGCTAATTTTGTTCGATACCTACCCTCATGACGGGACATCCTAGTCTTCTTTCGGCACTTGATGGCAATTTGCGCTGGATATACAGCTCTTGTAGATGTTTGTTTATAACCATGTATGAGTATTGTCTCAAAGAGATTAACACATTAGCTTCTATATCAACTTTTTTTAGACAAATTCCACGGAATTTTTCTCCTAGATTGAGGGACCCATAATGACGTCACGTCTATTCTCGTATATACTTCTCGTTCGAATGAGTAAAGTTATTTTCGTAGCTATTTTCATTTTACTGACATTTGTTTTTCACACATTATGCCTTTAAATGTTTCTTGCAAAATGTCTTTCAACCTTCAGAGCTTAAATATTAACAATTACATGCAATTTTGTACACATTTGAACCAGTGTCTATAATGTTATTTCAAATACGTGTAGATGTTTTGCTCATGTTTAAAAACATAATGAGCAATGCATTAAATGAAGATGATTTATCAACATATGCATAGGCATATTCTCCCCTTAATGAGTTAAAGTAAGCGCATATATATCATAAAGTAGTTATGAATTATAACTCATACAATGAGACATTGAAAAATATCATGCATTTTATTAGTTGCGCCACCATGTGTTTAACTTCTCAGACGTATCCCAAATACTCAGACGTATCCCCGTGTTGTCCTAGTTTTACAGCCTACAGTGATCATGAGCTCAGCCAAAGTACTTGTCTATGGGGGAAAGGGAGCCCTTGGGTCAGCCATCGTGAAATTTTTCAAAGCAAAGAACTGGGTAAATTTTTGAATTATTGATGTAAATTCGACAAGAGAAAAAGCTGTTGAGATTATGTCGATTTGTCTTTTGATTTGAGTATGTTATCACTGCCCATGTGTTGGACTGCCAGATTGTGAGAGGCTGACGATGATTGTCACTTTTCTTGATTTGAAGTTTGACAAGCAGCAATGTTCAAGAGTCAAAAATACTATATACAAATAAGATTTTAGATTTGAAGAATCGGTTAAGTTAAGTTTGATAGATTTATTGAATACAGAGTCAGTTGTTATATTCAACTGTGAGTGAATGATTGTTTACATTTTTGTATATTTTTTAATATTCTTCTATTCAAGTGGGTAGGTTCCATCGATTTGCATCCTAATGAAGATGCAAGCGCCAATGTGGTTGTTGCTCCTACTGAAAGTTGGACTGAACAAGAACATCAAGTGACATCAAAGGTAGAAGAACTTTTGAATGGTGAAAAGGTTGATGCCATACTTTGTGTTGCAGGAGGATGGGCTGGTGGCAATGCAGCTTCCAAAGGTCAGACATTGATAACGGCAATACATGATGATATTTTTTAGATAGCATGGGCATGGGTCACATGCAATATCATTGCATAATTACTTCTTCAAGTTTTTGTATTTATTTTGTTTCTTGTTGAAATGGTAAATATTTTTGGTTTTATGAGTTAATTTAATGTGAAACTGTGGTTGGTCTCCCCACAAGGGTTTTCAGTGATAAGAAAGTTATGTTATCGATAGATCTTATTAGATATAATCCTGAAGATTCGCCTGTACTGAGACACATTTGGTTTTTTCCACAGAGCTTGTGAAGAATGCAGATCTTATGTGGAAACAGAGTGTATGGACCTCTCTTATTGCATCCCATTTGGCAAGTAAACATATGAAAGAAGGTGGAGTCTTAGCTCTAACTGGAGCCCAACCAGCACTCCATGGAACAGCAGGTAACTGCATTATTAATCCCTTTTTTACCAAGATTATGATTATGTTATGTTTTAAACAACAACAAAAAGATCTATATGGCAACATTTCAAGAGTTGGCTCATTTCTACTTGAGTTCACCATTATTTGAGTAACAGTCTTTATTACTACGTGTTGTACAAATTAGATGTATTTAATATGTAAATACACTGAGCAATAACATTTGAGATCATCATGATTTATAGAGATGTTGAAAAATTATAAAAGAATTGACAACCTTGATGATGGAATGCTAGTTCAATAAGTTGCAATATGTAATACTAAGTCTCGTAATATTGATAAAAGCATAGCCTTAGCAATGAATTCCAATTTCCAACAAAAAGTTCAATTGGAAAAGTAACTAAGCTCTTGTCAATCGTGTTAGAAAAAGTACAAATTGTATCAGGCTTGACGAGTCAGAACCTTATCACTATTCATAGAATTCTATTGATTAAGAATAGTATTGATTTTCTCATTTCCTTGAGTGGCTTTCATATAACCAGAGTTGTGAGACTGAGCGCTTGCTTCTCTAGTCCTATTTTAGTTCATTTGTACCAATCAATTTCATTCCAGAAAGGCCCTGTGGCTTAGTATTGCAATGAAATGATAGGGAAGGACATGTGATACTTCTATCAAGATTAATCTTCTTTCATAGACTGCACTGATATTTTTATCCTATGAATATCCTATAGCTTTGTAGTCTAACATGCTATGAACATTTTTCATGGTGCTGTTAACATGTTTTTTAATACTTCAGCCACATTTCATTATGATTGTGATATTCCTTCATATTTTACTATGTCTTTTTAAAAATCTTTTGCCCAATAGGTATGATTGGCTATGGTATGGCTAAAGCTGCTGTTCACCAACTTGTGAAAAGTCTTGCAGCAAAGAATGGAGGACTCCCAGCTGGTGCTACTGTAGCTGCTATACTACCGTAAGTGGTGTTATATTTCCTGTATCATTGAAAAAAAATGATTGATATGAATCATTTTTTTGTGTTGTATCTTAGATCTGATTGATGCTAGTATGCAATTTAAGTATTGACATTACAATTATGTGTTTTAGTGTGACTTTGGATACTCCAATGAACAGGAAATTCATGCCTGATGCTGATCATTCAACATGGACATCTCTGGAAACTGTTGCAGAGTAAGTTAAAAATCAATACATCTTTGTGTTTAAAAATCTTTATTTCTGATTTTAAATGGGTATGATTATTTGTTGTTGTTGATGTTTTCCATCTTATCCAATAAATAATTTTGCAACACCATAATTCTTCTCTTTGCAGATTGTTCTTTAACTGGACCCAAGACTCCCAAAAACCAGAAAGTGGATCTTTGATTCAGCTCTTGACAAAGGAAGGAAAAACAGAATTTGTCAATGCCTGAAAATAAGCAATAGAGTGCTGAACCCTTTGCATACTTCTTAGCTTCGTAGATTAGAAGGAACAAATGTACCGGTGTAGATGTAATTGTATAAAATTTAGAGTCACTTTTCACAATTAAAATACATGCTAGGTTTCAAATCTCAAAATATAGATATGATGGAACTATTTTGCCATGATATTATCCAATAATCATGAATTTTATCTTCAATTCATGACACTTTGAGGTTATTGTTTCCCTAAAATAAATGCCCAGACAAGATAATTGTTCACTTCAAGTTACAATCCCGAAATATCATGTTAAAATGTTGCTTAGAACATGTTCACTTTTAATATGGCAAAATGTTATGGGATATACAACACCACAAGACAATCAACAAAAACTATTCTCAAATCCTTACCTTTCATATATCTAGTCAAATGTTTCATAGAGCCGCTGTACTTGAGACTCCTAGTCATTGAGGATTCACATGCATTTCATAATTATGGAGGTTAAGTAGCTTACTTGCCTCTCCTGGTCTATTCTTGAGTATTATTGTAAAGTTGTCTAGTCTATTGATTTTACATATTTGAGTATACTACAGCAGCTTATGACAAAACCAAAGAGCACTACCAGGATCAAAAAGATGTTAAATGCACAAAACACTGCCTGAGAATAATTATTACTATATAGAATAGTATGTGGATATATTTTTGCATCACTAGTAGTTAATCATATATTACAAAGTATAAAGTGCCACTTGAGAAACAAAGAATTAATACCACATGAGATTAATTGAAAATGTGATTATTATATGTATAATAGAATTAATTGTTTTATGCTGTGTTAGTCTATATATCCAGCCATTAATGTACTTAAAACTGCCAAATTTCCGTTTATGATTCCAGAAATTGTGATTCAAACTTTCATTGATCATTCCGTTATTGTTATAAGGCTGGTTTTATTTCACTTGAATCATGACAAACATACCAAAATTGTAATAATTATGAGTTACAATGTAGGATTTGTTGAAAAAATTGAAAGTATAACCAAGAAATTTAATTATGAAATATATATATGTGTGGTTTTAGGACTGGAATGGAAGCTATGTCTGGTTACAAGCATCATACTAAATGTGAGGCGTGGACCTTTTTTAAGCCCTTTACCCAGTGAATTAATGTTTATCTTTTAAATTTACTCATAAATACATATGTTTTGTGTTCAAGGTTATTCTGTTTCTTTAAAATACTCCAACAAAATGCAGTATATTATAATGTGACATCTAGCACATATATAAATAAAGGTGGTTGTGTAGAACAGTCTGTTTTTATATTGTTAATTCCAAATCTAGTCCCAGTAAAAGAATACTTATCACTCTAAATCTAGGAGATATCTGTATACCAGTATCTCATACAGTTTGTTCATGTATTTATAATACAATACACAGTTGTAATGAAAAGACACGAGAAACAAAGTATACAAATTACATAGCTTTATTGAAAACATGATTATTGTAAAGGGTACTTTAAACACTGTCTTATTACAAGTATAGTATAATCTACAAAAAAAAATCACAATTAAGTAGGAATTTATCAGTTAAATTGAAATGCAACACTTGCTGCCTGTGACCTGAACATGAATCATTTCCTTTTCCCACATTTTCAGTCCCATTTGAAAGTAAATATATTTTTTCTTAATCTATCAAGAAAATTGAATTTTGGTTACCCTTTGTCAAATCATCACCACATTATCTTGTACATAAATAAGTCTTCCATTCAAAAACCAACGCAAAAAAAGTAGGGCCCACCTAGCACCATCAATATAACTTACATATTCATTTTACATAATGTACAAGCCTATATAGTATATACATATATTTGATACAAAACTGTGTATAAGATATTTCTATATCAACATACAACAAATCTCTTACATGTGGATACATTTTTCAGTCTTCCACGTAAAAAGACTTCTGATGAATTTAGGAGACAAACTGGGGGATTCTCAATAATCACTGATCATTATTTTTCAACCTATTAATTAATCTAAGCTTCATCAAGAAATGGATAATTATTCATGATACCTTATCATAATTCCACCAATTAGAACAGCACAAAATCCCTTATTTTGTGATTTGATTTTTACTTCACTCAAAGTTTTGGTAAAGTTACCTTGCTTTTTCAAAAAAATCAGCAAAATTAAATTCATTTATAGCTTTACATGTGTAATTATGGTTTCTGTAGCACATTCTTGATTTGGAAAACTGAGATTGTGTTATAGCAGTCCTTTACAGTTTCTATAGCAACACTTGGTGGCTACATTGGATAAAAATATTCTTGTATTTTAAGTCAAATATCTCAATTGGATCAAATCAACATGTCTTTATCAATAACAAAAAAAATCTTGCAATACTGTAACTCTTAATTCTGGAAACAACATTGGAAACAAAATCATGAGGATGGCTATTGAGGTATATCTGGTTTTCAATCTTTGTTAAACTAATAAAAAAAGGGCCCCTGCATGAAATGTTGAAAGAAGATACACAGGAATGAGTATGTTAACAGATTTTCTTAGATCAATTTTCTTCTTACAGATTGACTAATTTAAACTGCAGTGCATTCTCTGCACACATTCAAATAAATTATGAGATTCAAATCATCAGTATTTTTTACATAATTGCACATAATTATGTAATCTATGACCACATTAAAAAGAATGAGATTACACAAGGAGATATACTGTTTTAGTATATAACTGTGACAACTGTAATATATATATCTATTTACTTTACATGAAATTTACATGTATAATAAACATTTTGATGTGATATTAGAAAATAGTTCAACAACCAATATTACCATGATCATGTACCAGCAGTATGAATTTTTGGCAAAGAACAAACCCTTTTTTTAGGTGTTTTTTTCCATAATTTGAAATAAACCCAAAGAGTATTTTCCTGTAAACTCTTTCAGGGGGCTGATTCATCATCAAACTGAAATGGGTCAATTACGTTACAATATTTTAATGCTTTGACAAAATCTTGTTAAATTCATGATATATCACTAGGCAGCGCCTCTGTCATTTTTTAGAATATTCTTAATGTTTGTTCAGAAGATGTTATCTGTTTTCTCATGAATAAATATGCCATAAGACTAACACTTTGAGCAAAAAAAACCACCCAACTATGCTGGTACTAATTCTGTGCAAGACCCTGTTAGTGAGTGTCAATACTATGAATGTCACCAATGCAATATGATCAATTCCACCCAATAATTTACCAGCACCAATCATATTCCAATCTCTTTTAATCTCTTTCAAGTGGTTAAATACTAATCCAAATTTTGCAAAGCGTGATTTTACTATAGTCTAGTATAGTACCATTCATGATCATAGCATTTGATAATATAACATTTTAAAACAGTAACCTAAACACTAGTTTCTTGTTTCATTTTCTTCTTTCTTTTTCCACCTTGGGGGACCCAAATGTCATCTCCACTATCATCAGAACTTGAACTAGTGTCTTCAATTTCATGACTTGTCACTGCTTCATAAGCACTCACAGACCTTGGCATCCACCCCTTTCCTTTAGTGGAATCAGACGGACTATTACCATTATGATTATGAAGCAATTTGTTGATGACTTTGTCTTGATACGTATGGTTCACATACACGTATGGGACAGATTTTCTTGTAACCGATTGATTGTCACTCTCACATTTTTCATCCCATGAGGGTTTTTTGGAGTGCCTGTGGTGGTGGTGGTGATGGTGGTGATGATGGTGGTGTGAATGTTTATTTCTTCTTGGTTGTGAGTTGCTAGACGACACTGAATGATTATCTGATATATGCCTATGACGTCCACTTGCACTTTGTGTTGATTCAGACTGACTACCAGACTCTTGTGAAAAAGGTCTTTCTCTCAAGTCAGACTTTGGACTAATTGAGTCTCTTGGGTTTTTCATTTTATTCCAGTTTTCATGAGGTATTCTTTGCTCTAACTGATCTAAAAAACTACTGGCTTCCTTTTTCCTTTTTTTCTTTGAATTTGTGCTAGAAGTACTTGACGATTTTGACCGTGAATTGTCATTTAATTCCTCATATTTTGGAGGATTATCTTCCCCATATTTGGGTGGAAGTGCTTCCAAAGTCTTATTTTGATTTGAAAAGTCTGTATCATTTTGTTGCAAAGCTTCTGCTACAACATCAGGCTCTGTAGCTTTAAGGGGTGCATCTGTCCTCACACTGGGATCAGATACTGCTGGTGGTGAAGGAAGTTGTTCCCGTCCGCCACTAACTGAACTCTGGCCATCAAAGTCTCTTAGTCTTGGTACCGAGCCATTTCTTAGCATAAATTCATTTTCTGAACCCTCTGCCTCTTGACTTGCCCTAGTCAGTGGAGGGGTACTAGTCTGTATGGGCATTGAAGATGAAGGGGGTGGTAAAATATACCCTGCTGGGGGTGGTGGAAGGGGCGGGAAATCTATTACAGGTCCACCTATTTGCCCATAATCTTTGTGTACATCTGAGCCAGACTGTCCATAAGGTAAATGATTAATTCTGCTGGGATAAGGTGCACTGAAAGCTGACTGGTGTCCGCCCATAATGGCAGGCTGGTTAGGTCTATCCTCCAAGTCAATCAAATATGGGGGCTGGATAGTAGGATAAGGAACAGGTGAACATGCAGATCTATGTGACCTTGTCAAACTGTTAAAAGCTGAATTTTGCTGGTGAAAGTTGTTTATATTATTGTTAGGTGATTTTGAAGTACTGCGCCCACCTACAGGTCGGCCATTCTTACTTTGTATCTGAATTTCTATGCTGAGATGAGTATTTGCATCACTTGTGTTTCCACCGTAATTTTGAGACTGTCTTTTTCTGTTATTATCACTGCGATTATGTAGAGACTGTGTGAAGGATCTGTCTGTGAAAGAACTGTGGCCGCTTTGAGCATCAACATTGATTTCTTTGTTGAGGAGATTGTTATAATGGCGGCGATGCCTTTGATTCTTTTTGTCCCAGTATTTCTTGGCTACTCCATTTTGTTTTGGGTTGTAGAATGAAGGATACTTCTCCTGAAGACTACCTGCCAAAGATGGTTCAGTCATTGTAGCAGTTTGTGATGGGACTAGATTAATATTTGATTGTTTCTTTGGCGCATATCTTATTGCATTGGATCTATTAGTATTATTTGATTTATTGGTATAGTTTGAATCTAAACTACTAGCTGATTGGACCATCTGATGACTCATGTGACTTATATGTCCATTAGTGTGACTCAGATGGCTGTTCACATTGTTCACATTTGTTACATTGACATCATACACAGGTTTCCTTTCGCACAAGAAAAATTTACGCCAGCTTTGTCGACAGTCATATCTGCCTAAGCAATAAAAGATAAGAATAAATATTCCTAATGCTGAAGCAGTGGTTCCATAGAGACATGAGAATATCAACTCTTGATGAGGAATATAATCTACAAATGGTAATGCAATGGCTACTCCTCCTGCAGCCCACATAAGCATATACAAAAATAACACAAAAACAATGGCCCTCAACTGACTTATAGGGCGGTACTCCAAGTCTAGTTTACTTGACGTCCGTGTCAAGTTTGTGTCTGTTGTAATTGGTTCAGACTGAACCTCATGACTAATAATCTCTATTTCATTTTCATTTATTTCCTCTGTCTCTGGCTCATCCAGACCAGTTCTTGATCCTTTCACAACACAAGCAATGCAAATAAAGAATATACAATTGAAACAGAAGAGTAATCCCACTGGCACAAAGAAAGCTCCTACGCTTGGCTCCAATGACAGGAAACAACTGAAAGAAAATAGAAGAGGTAAAGGATTATCCTTCATATCATGACAACCACACCAAAATTTATTTGCAATAATTCCCAAAGATTTTCATTTAATGAAAAAGAATATGAAGATACATGTAAGTGCATTATGGTAAACAAATAAACATAAGCCTGATATATTTTACAAAATACAATCAATGAGTTTTTATTTATTGGAATGAAATACTTACTAATCCTTTTCGCCCCCTATATGATAATGACTTAAACTGACAGCAGCTGTGATGCCACAGATAATGATAGCAATGCCCCACCCCACTAAGTAAAACCTTAGCATGGGTCTAGGAACAGGAGGCTCCTCTAGAGGATCTGTAGGGGGAGGTGGTCTCTCTATTTTTACAAACATTTTGTACATATTACTGAAAAGAAAAGACAAAAAATATCTACTCAGTACACTGTAATGTCATAAAGAAATGACACTTCATAAAAAATAATTATGTATTTAAAAATAAGTTTAAAAAAAAAATGACACACATCTTAGAATTCTAATAGACTGTGCATGAAATAAAGAATCCACCATTTGAAGAGACTTCAAGTGATTTCAGTTCAGATCTTTTTAGTTATTTGTATTGTGCATTTTCTTTTACTGTAATCCAACTCTTTAAGTTGAAAAAATTAAGCATTTATCATTAAATTCATGATTACCCAGGAAAAAGCTATGCATTATAAGATGAAATCTTTCCTATTATTCATCTTAATATTTCATGTATTTTAAGAAAGGGTTGAAAAGTATCTTTGCTTTTGTATTAATATGAACAATTACCCAATTATAAAATCAAGCTCTGTGTAAGTTACACATTTCTTGTACTTACTATGTTGTGATGAGAATCCAGAAAAGAGTGCATATGGATAAATAATGGAGAGTAATTCCAACAATTCTACAGGTTAAAAGATGATGAATCAACTTGATTCCAAACGTAAAGGCTAAACACAATAACAAAAGACTGAGGCACATATTGACAACAGAATGCTTGGCTTTCTTTGGCATTTTCATTGTTCTGAAATTAGAAGAAAAATTTAGTTCATTACAAAAGATTAGGTCACAGATTTTTGAAAAATTCATGCATTGTTCCAAGTAGGCCTTCAGGTTCATTTAGTAGAGTAATCTAAACTGTTATACAAAAGTTGCAGCTTTTTTAAAAATCTCACTTGAGTAGACAGATTTTTGTGTAAACCAAGCAGTGTATTTGTAAAACAAAACAGTAAGTCTCAATCTGTAAGAAATAGTAATATTTTCCAATTTCGATAATACCTTTTGATTCAGAAGGGGTTCTTTGTTGCATGGTATAATGTAGGGAAAAACCCCTAGAGAAAACTTACTTGTGACAGGAGCAGTATGTGATGATTACAGCCATCATACAAATGGCCAATACACCACTCCCAGCATAGATGGCTGGATGCATGGTGGTGAAAATAAAGGTGTACCACTCAGGCTCACCTACGGCAGCAACTGGTGGGGACTGCAAAGACAGAAAAATTGAAACAAATATTAGATATTATTAGAAGAAGCATCAACAATCTTACAAAGGAGACTAGTACAATGAATTTCCTTGCATAGTTTTAAGCATTTTCGAGAATTAATACTTAAAGTAACATGTGACGGCCAAGTGATCTGTCATAGCCTAACTTTTTGGTTATAAAAGCTCTAACTGACAAACTGATAAAGACAAATGCAGTGAATATTTCAGATTTTTATAGGGTTTCAAACCAAATCTTGAATTCTTAATATAATAAGCTCAATCTACAAGTATGGACCCATATCATAGATAACCTTTCAAAATAGCCACAGCACCTGTCATCACGTTTGTAAATTCTTCCTCATATATCATATGCATTAACATTGGTAGGAACTGTACAGAAATTCAAAACATACTATCTAGAACTGACAAGATTGAGATATTCTTCACTAGATAGATAACTTCTGAAAATCAAAACAGAAAGTCTATCCCAATCTAAAGGATGAAAACATGAAATCACCACCCTGTTTATAGATTTCTTACTGAAGTTTAACACATGTTTAAGAGTAGAGAAATTAAAGTGACTGCTCAAGATTGATTCTGTGCTTTGGTTCCACATGGTACACTATTGGACGGGTTATGTTCCCAGAAATCCCCAAGTTAGATTCTACCTAAAATTAACCATACAAGACTCAAAATTCAAGGCCAATACCATCTAAAATAAAGCTACATTGAACTTTTAAGAATCAAAGAAATGCAGAAGAAATTACACTTCCAAAATAAAGTCCTTGTTCAATAAGGTACTAGTACTCACCTAAATTTCAAACAAAAAAAAACCTTCACGGCACTATGATACAATATGCTGTTAACAACCAACAGTAAAAGTTCCAACTGTCCAGACATTGAATAACTGTCTATCAATGAACCCCTTTCTTTCAAAAATTCAGAAACATTATTACTACAAGTACCTTTGCCAAAATACTGTAATAAACAATAGTATCAACACCCTATGAATCTTACTCAAAGTCTGAAAGAGTATTAAAACAACTCTAAGGCTATTTTAACTACTCTCTCATATCAATAAACTATGAACAATAGACTTGATATGAGAAGTGATTATCAAACCAAACTCAGTAAAAGTGGCAACTTTGTTCATAATCTTAAAATCTTATTTATCCAAGATTTTTAATTCTCCTAATCATTTCAAACCAATGCTATATCAAAGCATGCTTTCAAAGCTTTATTTATGCAATTATAAAACCTTCATCACACAAATACTGCCAAAACTTTTGTAAGGAAATCTTAATTTGTAGCTTTTAAGTGTACTGTAAACAACACCAGACTACTAGCTAAAACTTGTTGAACAAATATATACATTTCTTGTACCTGCAGAATATGGATGGTGACAAACATTTAGCTTACCTTCAAATTTCATCAAAATGAAGATACTACACCCTATAAAACACTGTGGTGTTCACAATGAAGTACTGGTATACCATTTTAGTACGACCTTTTTCATAAGGTTACCCAACATCCAAACTGTAAATCATCAATCTATCCTTTTTCTTTACGTCTGCACCTTCTCTGATATTCTCTTCTAATCCATCCCAAATCTCAATAAAAAACATTTCTCCCTGTCTCTTAACTGTATTATAATTAAGTAGCTTCTTTACAAGGTTTCACTGTCATACATAGTTTTAACATCTTCATCACAACAAAACTGTACCATGTTAAAGTGACATCTTGATTTCATATCATTACCATATTGTTAAACTTAAAGGCAACTTTCAAAACTTTCTATTCAAAACCCAAAGGCTATCAATCTTACCAGTCAAAACTTTTACAGTCTATACATATGATGAACAAAACATAACTTCTAAAAAGGGTGATTAATAACAGTAAAATGCAACATTTTCTATCTGTACACTGCAATAGTATGTAAGTCGTTTTCTTGTTTACAAAAAAATCATAATAAAGATGATTTTTCTTTGTTTCCCTACATCCAGACCTGCCACAATGTTATACATCTAGCAAGTAATTGATGATAACAAAAAGCCCCAGTATTCAGGCCATTCATGTAAAAATGAAGTGCATCACAAAAGAAAAAACTATCCTGGTTATGTTATATCAAAATAGCTAGCAATAAAAACACTGTCAAGTGGTCTTATAGTGATAATATGATATATTGTACATGTATACACCTAAAGATGAATTGAAATTCTTGTTTTGTCGACCTTTTAGAAATGTAAGGATATATCAACCCCATTGCATGGCGATTGGGTCCTTTAACAAGACCCCCTTAGCCCAAAGAGATTGCTGCCACACATGAATGTGAAGCTTACTTCATACACATATACCTAAATGTATGACACTCCATAAATGAAGTAATGGTTGTTTAAAGAATGTGTAAGTTAGCTAGTTGGTAACATACGATCAAAATCACCAAAGCCATCCTTTCCTCTATTTCATCAGTTTTTATTACAGTCTTTGCAGAACAAGCTACTATTCGTTCTGTATAAACTTCACCCCTTTTTATACAATAAAGGGAATATTTTTCTTTAAAGAAAATGATTGAACACATGAAGTACAAAAAACTCAATTAGAAGCCTTCTAATGCAAGAAGTAAAACTGAATCTTGGTTCTACTTTGTTCATAATCCATATATAAGCATGTATCAACAAAATATCACCCCCCACCATGCTAAGACAGGAAATGATCATAAGAAATATTTAGATGGCTTTTAAAGCGGTGTATACAAACTGAAGGCTAGCTTTAAGACTGCTAGATGTGACTTTAATCAAAGAAAATTTAGGCTA